>APFE031129312.1:16960-57957 GCA_000404065.3 Pinus taeda
ATAGAGCCCTAGAAATAAAAATATTTCTAGATTAATTTTACTTTAAGCGTTATTTTTATTGGTTTTTGATTAAGTCAAGAGGTGCGGAAATGAAACTCGTGGTGTGAAGACTCGACTTGAAATCACTAAAAAGATGCACTTAAGATGATTAAACAATCTTTTCTCTTCAGTGAATTTATAGCAAGGAAACAGTTTGAGAATGCAAATGCGTGTAAACACAAATATTTCTTAACGAACAAATTTGAAGAAGAGTTTTTGTTCCAATGCACTCAAAACAAGACAACTAGTTATTTGCACAAGAATTTCCTTTTTCATTCAAACGCTCAAATGCTACCAAAACAAGCTTTTTCAAAAGAGATTTTTTTATTTCTATAAAAACACTTAAAACTATAACCTAAGCAAATCTTGAGAAAACTATAAACAAAGCAAATCTTATGATCTACAAACTATAAAAAACTACTTGAAGTAAAAGCTTACAAAATATTTTTGTATTTTCAAGGATGTTTTACTTGGCGATTAGAAAAACAAGGACTAACTTGTCCAGAATCACAAATCAGTCAAAAACAAGTGACCTTTTGTTCTTTTTTGTAAAAATGAAATCCAAACTTTTAACACAAGCTTTTCGAAATTTTGGAAAGAGACAACTCAAAATGGATTCCTCTACAAGGGTTGATTTTATAAATGGTCAAAATCACAAGAAGGCAATAAAAACCAAGGTGATCTGAGGCTTCTATGCTTCTAAGCTCCGAGCTACTACACGACCAAAATGAAAATCAAGACCGGCAACCAAAACTTCTAGGAATTTCACCTAAAACCCTAACACCAATGAAATTAGACCAAGGAAAGATTTCAACAAGTCACATGCAGGTCTGGGCAGAGGATAACAATACCTAAACCAAAATAAAACTAATTAAAAGAGGAAAAAATCAAGTTTTTCAAAAATTTAGCAGGGTCCGCAGGCTCAGAGTTTGCACAGGTGTGTGCCCGCTCTGTGTGCAAAGTAAACATGTGTAGAGGTATGCACTGTGATACAAGCACAAGGTGCAGACTTCTCCTAAAGTTATGAAAAGACAAAACAAACCTAGATCCACTAAATCCACCCAATTCCACACACAACGAGTCAAAAACAGAAACAAAAGGCAAGTTTCTCAGGTCAAAGTGAAAACAAGGAAAACAATCAAGTCCCCAACAAAGTCGCCATTTTGTCATGCAGAACGAGTCGAGGTTGCAGACAAGATCGACCTTCCTAGTATCTACTGATATCTAGTGACAAGCAAGCCAATCAAAAACTATCTTTCTCTAAATATGCGATTAAAACAAAGGCAAACGAGTGTTTTAGGCCTACCTTGGATCCAATGCAAGTTTGTGGAAGCCTCGCTCCCTCACTCCAAATGAGCTTCCTTGAAGTGTATTCTGAAAATAAAAACAAGCAAACAATTAAATAGCACCCGAAAAGCCAATATTATAAAACATATTCATCATAATGATCAAGGAGATTATGAAACAAACCACATAAGACAATTTGTTGATAAAAATGAATCTAATTGTATTAATTCAAATGAAAGAAGAACTTTACAACCTGTGTCTTGATGCTATACAAGCTCCTCCCAGGGTCCGACAAGAAGTCTCCTCTACTTTGACAAGTTTCACTCACTTCCCAATGAAACCAAAAGGTATGTGATCTCTCCTCTCAAGTTTAACTAGGAAGTCCCAATTCCATCAGCATTTACCCTCAAAATGTTCAGCTTCTGACCTCCCTAGCAACTAGCCCAATGCCTTAATTTATAGTGCAATGGAGGGAAGTTACTAGGTCCTCCTTCAAAGGGATAAAACCCTCCTTCAAAGGGATAGCTCCTCCTATCAAGGGATTATCTCCTTCTCTTTTGGGATGCATGAACCACTTTGGAGTGAACAATCCACGTCAAAATTCTTCTAGAAACATCTAGAATTAACCCAAAAGTGACCTTTTTAGGATAAACTTGTGCCTTTTTTACTTTTATAGGGGTACGCACCCA
This sequence comes from Pinus taeda, assembly GCA_000404065.3. Lineage (NCBI taxonomy): Eukaryota > Viridiplantae > Streptophyta > Pinopsida > Pinales > Pinaceae > Pinus > Pinus taeda. The sequence continues at coordinate 18,976 of APFE031129312.1, forward strand.
CCCCTTTAAAAATAGAGCATGCAGGTATGCAGGTATTATGAACAAAGAGTGCGGGTCCACAGGTAAAAGTAGGAGAAAGTGCGGAACCAGAGTAATATTGTTTTTCAATGTCTTTCTCTCTTTTGCAAAGCTTGACATGAAGAGCTGAGGTCTGAGACTTGCTTAGGAGGCTAGTATAGGTGATGATAGACCCATACTAACTGCAAATAATCATGGTGACGATATTTTTATGTAACAGCTTGGCAGGCTGAATTCTGGTGAAGTCCTTCTCAGTCTCGATAGGATTATTTTCCATATACTTAATACATTTCAGCCATCATGTACCCCTTCTGATCTCATATATTAGGGGCATTTGTTATAGCTCCATTTACCACCCTTGGTATTTGTGATGCTTGGTTTATGGCCTAGGGCAACCCCTCCTTCTGGACTTGGTCCAAATATTTTAAAAACAATGTTTTATTCCTTGTATGCTACTTTTCCCTGAGATAAAAGTGTGTACACGTGGGTTAGTCAATACCCAACCCGTGTATATGTGTTAAAACACTTTAAAAAATTAAATTTTCTTACTTATGGGTGGAGTTCATGGGTTTTACCTATTGATTACCTCCCAGTGCCCGTGGCCCAACTGTTTCCCAACTAAAAAACTAATTGGGAGAAGTATAAATAGACTTCTATGGGAAGGCCTTGAGAAGAGGAGATAGAATTATTATATTGAGATTATCCCTAACTGAGTCTGAAGTATCCCTATGCTTCAATCACTTCCCCAAGTTTTAGGAAACCGTTGTTTCCTTGAGTGTTGATATTCTCCCACTTGCTTGAGATATCATGGTATTGGTTATAGAAGGAGGTTGTTGAAGATTGGGACTGGACGGATCTGGAGGATGGTTCCGATTGGAGCTGGAAGAAGAAGGCTCTGGTGAATTCTCTCCGTGTTAGTTATAGTTTTATACAATAAAAAGAAACGATGTCTTGTTCCTAAGATTAACTTTGTTTATGCATCAGATACTATTGTAATTCATGTATGAATGTTATTTTGATGTATAACTAATCATTTTCTTATATGATATAAAGTTTGTTTCATTAAAGTGCTTTATCTATATGTTGTTATGTATGTTCGAATTGGTTAATTTGCAGATTCAAAGATCATCAAGAGTTGTAGAGGGTCTGAACCCTGCTGGAACTACCAAAATGAAGGACATCTGGGTATGGTCGCTATCACATAGTTTGTTTATATAAACATGTTGCTTGAGTTGTATGAGTGTTTCTTACTGTAGTTTTCTCTTGCTTTGTTGGGGTTCCAACCCAAAGCCCTAGGATACTTAATCCCATAACAGGCACATGTAAGAGAAACAAGAGGGCGTAGTCACTAATGTCAAGGAGTGCATTATGAATAAAATATTCATAACCATATATATAATAAAATAATGATAAATAAATATTAATTAATAATTAATAAATAAATTTAATTAAATTAAGTTTCCCAAATTATTTTGAAAGAGCACTTATGTCAAATGGATGTGTCTTTAGGCTTGTGGCCAGTCAACTCCTATAAAGGAGAGCCACCCAAGCCTTGTAAATCATCATCGAATATTGAATCATATATATATATATATATATATATATTATATATATATATATATATATATATATATATATAGTTATACACATAATTGGTAAATTACATTAAGCAATAATTTCTTGTATCAGTGGTACCAAAGCCACATCACCTTCTGTTTCCTTTGTTGAACAATCATTGTTCTCCACCTCTCCTGTTTCCAGTTCCATCTCTCATCATTCTCCACTCATGCGTGTTTTTATAATTGTGCTCCCTCCACCAATATGCACATTCACCCCCTATTGTTATGTCACCCCAATTTGCTGCGTGTTCAAAGTCCCACAATCATCGTCTATGCCCGCTACTATGTTGTCGGTTGGCTCCTCATCCAATCCACGCTGCTATTGTCAGCATATCACCCTTTTAAACAAGTCGTCGACCGCTCGTCTGTCCCACCATCATCCATTGCTAAAAAATTCAGACACGACCATCTCATGGCTGGTCTAACACCTTTGCTCCCCCAACACTGTCTGTCATCAGGTAGTTGACACATTTTTGACCGGGGTTCCTTACGTCCGCTTTTGTTTCCTGTTGCTGTGATTCAATCGAACAAATTAAAGTGTCGCGATATTTGATTCGGCCATCAATTATATAACTATATAACGAGGTGACATTTAACAATGGATTTTTGGCCCATTGACTATATAACACATATAGTTACATTGGTATAATAATTATTTAAATTATTTAAATATTATTTAATTAAAATAAATAAATAAATAAATAAAATGGGTCTTCTAGGAAAAAAATAAAGCCAATATGGGGAGTAATAATGACGAAATTTCAAGAAGAACTCCATAGAATGCGCAAGCTCTTGGACGACGTCGAAAGGAAGCAGGATGAGTTCAAAAAAGGCTAAGAGAAGATAATCAGTACTCAAGACCAAATGGTAGATAATATCAAAAGAATAGAAAGCATGATGAGCCAATTTATGGGAGGAGTCAATCCACCCTTTAATTCATCAATCACACAAAAGTCACCACAAAGTCCCAAAACGCTAGAAGGCGAAGGTTTTCCAAGTCATGAATTCTCATTGATGCATAAAGTCCCACGGATATTGCATATACATTTTGAAGGAATTCCCACGAATATTGCATATATAGGAGCGCCATTGTGTGGGTAAACAAAATGGACACCATTTTCAAGGCAAACCCACCAATAGGTGAACAAGAGGTCATGACCACATCCAACAACCTAGAGGTTGAAGCATATGATTGGTTCCTATGGTGGTCCAATAGATCTAAGGCTCATTTGTTCAACTGGAAATTTTTTGTAAATGCTCTGCTCAAAAGGTTCCATGATGAAGAAGAAGACGATGTTTATGAAAAAATCATTCACCTCAAACAAAAAGGATTTGTAAGTGAATACACCCATGAATGGGAAGTATTAGCTATAAGACAACAAGGATTCTCTAATGATTAACTTCTAAACATGTATAGGTGTGGGCTTAAAAAGTATGTTCGAGAAAAATTAAAACTATATAAACCTAAAACCATGAAGAAGCGAGGCATGCAACAATAATTATTGAGTGAAAATATAAGCTCCATAAAACACCACATACCAATTTTGAAAAATCAAACAACTACTCAAAAGGGAAGACAAGTAGTCTTAAAGAAAACACTGGTAAGTACATTCCACCACCAATGCGTGAAGGAGGAAAGAAATAGTAGAATTTTGAAAAGAAAAAATATGGAAAATTTTGGACATGCGGATATAAATATTCTCCAGGCCACATATGCACTATGTAAAAACTTACAACTGCGAAGTAGAACGAGAAGAGGAATATTCAGAGGATAGATATGATGAAGAAAATGAAGAAAATGAGACTCCTAATCCAGATCCAAAAGAATAGAATATGCCAAGAATTTCTCTGGAAGCTATCACAAGGATAGCTTAACCACAAACATTGAAGTTTAAAGGACATATCAATAAACAAAATGTTATCATGTTAATAGATTCTGGAAGTACACACGACTTTATAGATGTTAATGTCACAAAAATACTGAACAATTTTTATTATCCTGTAGAAGATTTAAAAGTTATGGTAGTAGATAGAAAATGAATAGATGGAGTAGGAAAGTGCCATAAAGTTAAAATGCAACTGAACGAATACGAAATGGAGTCCAGTTTTTATACAGTCCCCTTAGGATGTGTAGAATTCATCTTAGGAGTATAATGGTTGGAAACGCTAGGGACATATTTTGCAAACCACCAAAAATAGTTCATTAAGTTCAAAATGGTTGGAAGGAAGTATAAGTTGTTCAGATTCCAAGCTCCACCTACCCAAGTCATTTCCGCTCAGCAAATGAAGAGGCTTATTCTCACGCACAATGTCAACAGTTAGAACTATTATCGATGGAATGGATTCACCAACAGTCTAAAATTACATCCCTAATTCATAAATATGACAAGTTTTTTAAACAATTACCGATGAAATAACCCCCTGAAAGGAAAATTGAACATATCATTGAAGTCAAACCAAATTCAACACCGGTAAATGTAAAACCATATCGCTACCTCCATCATCATAAAACATAAATAGAAAGACTGATACAAGATCTGTTAAATCATGGAGTCATTATGAAAATTAGAAGTCCATATGCTGCACTAGTCATATTAGTCAGGAATAAACATGGACCTTTCCGATTTTGTATAGATTACGGAGGATTAAACAAAATTACTATTAAACACAAATTCCCTATTCCATTCATTGATGAGATGCTAGATGAACTCCATGGTGCAAAATATTTCTCAAAATTAGATTTGAGATTAGGATACTATCAAATTCAAGTGAGATTAGAAGACGTTGAAAACACTGCTTTTAGGACACATGAAGGACACTATGATTTTAAGGTAATGCCATTTGGTTTAACAAATGCACCGGCCACTTTCCAGGCAACCATGAACAAACTCTTCCATTAATACTTGTGAAAATTTGTATGCCTTCTTTGACGATATCCTTGTCTACAGCAAAATGTGGAAGAAGCACCTCAAACATCTAGAGGAAGCACTTTTCGTATTGGAGAAGAATCAATTTTACGCCAAGTTGTCAAAATGTAGCTTTGGAAAAAAGGAAGTTGAATACCTAGGACACATCATTTCCAAGGAAGGAGTCAAAGTGGACCCCAAAAAAATAAAGTGATTAAATAATGGCCTAAACCCAAGAACATATAAAAATGAGAGGATTTCTAAGGTTAACTAGGTATTAAAAAAGGTTCATAAAGAACTACACACATTTGGCTACGCCACTAACAAACTGGTTAAAAAAGAACACTTTCCGATGTAGTAACCGAGCAGATGAATGCTTCGAGAAACTAAAAGAAGTAATGTCAAACACACTGGTACTAGTAACTCCAGATTTCTCTAAACCATTAATAGTCAAATGTGATGCTTCGGGATTTGGAATTGGAGCAGTATTAATGCAAGACAACCATCCTATAGCCTTCGAAAGCAGGAATCTTAACAAAAGGGAAAACTTGAAATCGACTTACCAAAAATATATTCTTGCCATCATACACGCTTTAAATAAATGGCGATAGTACCTAGTCGGAAGAAAGCTCCCAATCCGAACCGATCACAATAGTCTTCAATTTCTACTTCAACAAAAAACATTATCAACAGAACAGAAAAAGTGGATGGAGAAACTTTCAGCATTCAACCTAGAAATACTACATAAAAAGGGAAAGGAAAATGTCATAGCCAATGCACTCTCATGAAAAGATGAGGACAACACAACATGTGTCACCTTGGTAATTGTTCCTGATTGGTTAGACAAAATATGAGCTGAGTATACCAAAGATTTGGATTATAGTGCTATGATTGAAAATATTAGTCAATATGCCAACTTTGAATGGAAAAATGACATATTATGGTATAAAGGTATAATTTACATAACTCCATCATCCAAATTTAGAATGAAAATTCTATAAGAATCTCACAGTTCCTCAACAGTCGGGCATGTTAGATTCTTCAAAACCTACTACAACATTCAACAATCATTCTACTGGAAGGGTATGAGTAAGGAAATCCAAAACTATGTCGCAGAATGTGATGTTTGTCAAAGAAATAAGGGTGAAAATATCCCAACTCTTGGTTTACTACACCCATTACATATTCCAAAAAAAAATGGGAGTATGTCTCAATGGATTTTCATTGAAGGACTACCTATGTCTGATGGTAAGGACAAGATATTTGTCATAGTAGACAAATTCACCAAATACTCCACTTCATGGAAATCAAGAAAACTAACATAACTAAGAAAATTGCAAAAGTGTTTTGTAAAAAAATTTACAAACTACATGGTTTTCCCAAGGTTATTGTTAGTGATAGAGACGTAAAATTTAAAAGCAATTTTTGGAAGGATTACTGCCACCAAGAAGGAATATCTCTCAATATGAGTTCAACTTATCACCCTCAGACAGATGGTTAAACTGAAGTTGTAAATAAATGTTTGGAAACATCTCCATTGTTTCATCACCAACAAACAAAACAAATTGTCTCAGTGGCTACACCTGGCAGAATGGTGGTACAATACCACCTATCATACTTCAACTAAAATGACCCCCTTCCAAGCCCTATATGGCTATGAACCACCCAGATGGAAGGATTTTGCACTGCACAATTCTAAGGTTCAAGCAGTAAGGAACCACTTAGAAGAAAGCCAAAGAATTATTAACTTCTTAAAAGAAAATCTAATAGTGGCACGTAATAGAATGAAGCAACAAGATGACCAACACCGCATCGAAAGAGAGTTCGAAGAAGGGGATTGGGTATTTCTTAGACTTCAACCCTATAAGTAGTTATCATTAAAACAACAAGGGGAAAATAAGTTATCTCCTAAATATTACGGACCATACCAAATAATCAAAAAAATAAGTAGCGTGGCTTATGGACTGAATCTACGAGACAATTGTCGAATCCACAACACATTCCATGTATCAAGTCTCAAAAAAGTTATGGGGAAAAATCAAACAACTCAAATAGAGATACCTGAGACTGACGGAGAAGGGAGGATCATCTTAGAACCTGAGGGCATACTCACTACCAGAGAGAAGGTACTACGATCCAATACTATTAAGGAGTGCCTTATCAAATGGAAAAAACTACCAGAAGAAGATTCATCGTGGGAGACAAAAAAATTTCTCCAACAACACCCAACATTGCCTATGTTGTGAGGACAAATAATTTTTAAGAGAGAGGAAATTTTATGAATAAAATATTCATCACCATATATATATATATATATAATATAAATAATAAAAAATAATATTAATAAATAAATATTAAGTAATAATTAATTAAAATAAATTAAATTAAATTAAGTTTCCATTGAACTTATGTTAAAAGGATGTGACTTTAGGTTTGTGGCCAGTCAACTCCTATAAAGGAGAGCCGCCCAAGCCTTGTCAATCATCATCGAATATTGAATAATAAATATATATTGTTATACACATAAATGTGTCTTCAATTGGTAAATTACATTGAGCAAGAATTTCTCGTACCAGAGTGTGCTGTCATTAAGGATCAGAAGGGCACAATCATTAATAACAAGGAGTGCACTCTCCTTGTGGGCTGGGACTACTATCAACTTAGTGAAATAAGGGTGCTTTATTGAAATTTTGAAATGCACTCATGCTTGGGAGCACACAATTTCCTCCAATAATGGCTTTTGTAACTACTATATTTAGAAACTGCACTTTTTCTATGAGAAAAGTTGTGCTTTCGTGCTTTTGTGTGATATGCATGTAAAGTGAAGAAAAGCTAACACTAAGTCAAATAAAACTAGTGTTTTTCCTATCTTTAAAAAGACGACACAAGTTCTTCTAAAGTTAAGAAAAGGACACTTAGGAAACTTTGGCCTAGGAATAAAAGCAACACTTATGAATATGCAAGGGTAGTCTACACTTAGAAAAAAATGAACTAACAACAAGATGACACAAGATAACTTAAGATGAAATTTCATGTAGGATCCAAATTTGACTAAGGAAACAAATTTATAGGGTCTTTATCGCAGCGACAACACTTGGTGACACACTTGAAGAACTCTAGCTTCTCTACTTAGGTCTTACCTTTACGCATGCAGTATCGGTCCTTTAGGAAGTATTGATTCATTCAGTGGATTTCCTCGACTTTCCCATTCTACCTAGTTATACATAAAGTCTCTTCAATTCCCTAACTCAGTCAAACACATTACAGAGTTTGCAAATCTCAATTGGTTCAATCCAAGAGAGGGTAATATAGTAATTGTGAGTTAAAGATAATTAGAGTCTTAGTTTTCATCTATGGTTTTTCTCCATTGTCAGCAAAGCTTGTTTAGTACACCGACAGAGTCACTACATGAAGCACAAGCATCGCTTCGCTACGAGCGAGCTTATTTAGTACCCCAATGAAGTTGCTTGCTTCACCTCGCTAAGAAGGAAGCCTTTCTCTTCTCACCCTTTATTTTTATTTAGTTCATATGTGCTTGGGCAATTAATATTTTACAAGGGTGAAAGAGGGATCTTGACTTATTGAGAGTAGTAGAGGTTTCTCCTTCAGAGAAGGTTATATATACCTCTGATATCAATTTACTCGCTATTAGTTTTCCCCTTTCCTTTCACTACTTGATTGAATTAGTAAGAAGAACACAATCAATTAACAAACCAAGTCTAGGAATAAAGGTCCTAAATAGATGTGAGCATCATGGTTATGATTATGGTTTTCCAATTGACATGGATCATATTTTCCATCAAGACATCATCAACTATGGAAGATGTAAAGGCCTAATAAAAGAGGAAAAGTAACAAGTTAGTCAAGGGTTGCACATCACTACAATTTTCCTTTCCCAAAGTTCAGCCACATCATCTCTAAGCTTATGAAGCAACTTCCATGCTTAGTCTTATTACAAACAAAACATGAAGTAGAAAATAGAAAAGAAAAGAAAACATGAGAAACAAAAGGAAATAATGCAATGCATACTAACTAAATGAAACTAACCTAACCTAAACTAGTATTTGGCAGATCGGAACTAGGTGAAATGGAATTTCTAATTCAGCCATAGAAGTTTCTCACGACCCTTGAGTCAAAAGATATCATCGAGTAAAATCAACATGTCATAAAATGCAGTAAGAATCATAAACAACCAAAACATCTACACGAAAACATGAAGGCATGAAGTGCAAGCATAATGGTGCAAAGTAACTAACTTCTCTATCTGATAAAAGACACCACAACAACACTTCTTCAACTCATAGCAATAAAAAACTTGATTGAATACATGAAGGTACTTACTATGAGCCATTGAACTCATCAAGTATGATTGTTTTAACCAATATGCAATAGGGTTGTAATAACAACCATCTTGAAATCCTTGCAAAGAAAAGTTGACAATAGACATATCAACATCAAATGCAATATCAAGATCAAACAGTGAATCACATGCAGGTTAGCAATGGTTAGTGTTGGTGTGTGGGTCAAGCTTTATGATGGATGAAGAAGGAGAGGTATCAAATAGAAAAATTTGACAATCATCAAGCACACTCTTTGTTTCCAAGTTCAAGATCAAATATTTACATGAAGGAGGATACATAAGTTGGAGTTCATGCATATTATAGTAGATTATATCTTGGGGGTTAAAGAATTCAACATGAATATATCAAACATTAGACTTAAGAATGAATCCACATCCCATGAAAGAATACTAAGAATGGACTTTCGTGAAAAAAAATAATCTGACCAAATTCAAAAGTTTCATTAGGGTAGTGGGGTCCTAACATAACCATCACTGTAGGCTCAAGTGCCCCGAATTCCCGACAAGACTTAGAATTTTCAAAATATGGAAACTCACCCATTGAACACATGGTTAGTTGTACATCCAAACAACTCTCATTATTTTCATTAACAAAAGGGACTAAATCAGAGTTTCCTAAATCAGGAGATTCATGGAAAGGTTGGTTGAGAAATTCATAAAAAGACTTGACAACTAACATGTCATCTTCTTGAGTGGGGAAAAATATACTTGAAATAAATTCTTCAATGATCAGATCTGAATCCACTTGAAAGTTATGTAAATCTAAGTCTACTTGTAAAAACAAAGATTCATCCATTAAACTTGGACAATCATTTGGATGCATAGAAACGGGAAGATCACAACAATGTTTATCCAAGGATTCAACATGATTAAAGGATTCAATATTGACAAATTGATTAACAATATCATGAGATGAATGGTCAATGGGACAAGAAGAACCATAATCTTGAGAAAGAGAAGAAAGGAAAAGTGATTCCTCATCAATAAACTCCTCAACATTAGGAACAATTATTGAATCAAATTCATAGATTTTATTTTCAAATTTCCGAATTTGAAACAAAACAACATAAGATATATCAAAAGGGGGAGGATAAGAAACAAAAGGAGTTGTAGATTCCTCCTCAGAAGATTTGGGTTCACCTTGGAAAGGACTGTGCATGGGATCTGATTGAAAATATTTCCTTGAAATCCTAACCAAGTATCGAAATTTCTCATCTAAAGATTCCCAATCTACATCCTCATCCATAAATTCATAACACATGTGAAGAAATCAATCAACGAATTGTTCCAAATATTTATCTAATTTCATTCTAAGTTAATCAATTTTATGGAAAACATCTTGATAATCATACTTATCAAAAACTTGAAAAAGTGCATTAACCAGTTGTTTGAAAGAATGGATAGAAGAAACATGTAGAGAATAACACCATTACCTGACACGACCATCTAATGCAAGGGTGACCAATCAGGCAAGAATATATTTAGAATAAACTCTGCTTGAAAAACAAAATTGAACAAATTGAATCACATAATCAAGAACAATTGTTGGGCCCTTTCCATCAAATTTACAATGTGACAAGTTATGTAAGAATTCTGCAAGGATTGAAAGATACAAATATTTTGAAAAGAACCTCAGGATTATGATTTGGGATGAATACATTTAAGATAAGAGATTCAAACAGACTTTACATGCTCATCTTGTCATTTGGCCCTTCTTCTAGCGCCAGGATGTTGACAGTGTTGGATGTCGCCAACATATAGGGGAACTCCTCGATGTGAAGTCCCAATTAGACCTCACATTATTTGGTGTAGGATCCCCATTTGGATATAAGGTCTAGCCACCATTGCAAGTGATCTTAAAAGAACGCCTTGGCTACAAAACATAAACAAGAGATCATTCACATAACCTTGGGGTAGAAAGTATGTAAGCTTTGTGAGGCATCAAGTGTAAGGTGTAAAAGGAGCTTCCGTGCGAGAGAGATAATAATGGACCTCTAATAAAAAATTATTAGTACTATACCAAAAGAGACACACGAGAGCAATTGAGAAGATTTGTTGGTTACCCTACAAATTAGTTCACAAGAGAACAATGATCATATAAACACATAACAACACCCATTCAACGAGATTCATATTTAAAGCAATGAAATAGTTCATTATCTTTATTATGCATAACACAACATATACCGCAAACATCTAAAGAATAGTCTTACAACATTTAGAATACATGAATGAAAAAGTGTTGGCTCCAAGAGCTTATGATAATTAATGGAAGATCCAAGTACATTTTTACATTGATTAAACACTAGCTCCAATAGTGGAACATGAAGCTACAAGTTGCTTCCCCAAAAGAATTATCTTCTCCCTTATGCGCAACTAGAGAAGCTAAGGCAAAATATCTAAATTTCCAAGCCCTTTTCTTGAGTTATGAGGGCTTATTTATAAAAAATTACAATGAATCTTGAGCTTCCTCATGGCTCCTTGACTTCCACAACCTATAGGATTCTATGTGACTTTTCATATTCTACATATATCTCTTTACATTCCACATGAGTCTCTTCACATTCCACATGTATCTCTTGGAATTCTTTTACATTATATTTATTCATAAGATAAAAAATTATATCAATATGGTGGCTATATAGGATAAAACTCTAATAAGACAAAACATTCCTCATGAAGAAGAAAAGGACAAATCAGTAGCTTGATCATGGAGTTCATTTGTGATATAGGAGTGGCATGCTCTGAACTCTATTGCCATAACTTTAACTATGATTGGTAGCTCTGCAATATATCACATCTTCTCCTCCAAAGCCTATGATGATATGGATTTGGAGCTTGATTGTATGTTATTTCACAACCAGGATAACTTCATGTGAACTTTAGTTGCCTCAATTGCATATTGTAGAATAGTGTTATTGATGATCTCCAAACCTTCTTGAACTTTTGCATGCTTGATTTCTTCAAGAAAGCCCCTCATCTCCTGCATGAAGACATCATTGCTTCTTATCTCTCTAATTGGGCCCATAGAAGGTACTTTGTGTTTTTGTGCTAGGGACTATAAACCACTATGCATTCGAACATAAGCAGTAATGGTGTTGGTTTCTTGTTCACTAAGGTAGGCATAGTTATGAGTATGAAGCCTTAATTGTGCTCTATACACCTCGACAACTATCTTGTCCTTCTTGAACAACTTTTCAAGAAAATCAGGATACTTAACACCCCAATCGTGTATCAATTCTACATATTTTCCTATCACCTTGAGCAGCTTCAGTATCTCTTGAGATTTCTTCTGAATTTGATCCAAGGGTGTCACTATCTCATGCAAGAGAATCATATCATTATACAACTGCCTCTTGGTGTCTTCCATTAGTTTCAATTCTTCATATATGGATACCCGTAACTCTGTTGTGTTGATACTAGAGAAAGACAATCGTTGATTATCTATGGTAAGATGATCAACCTATTGTTTTACGACAATTAATTCTTTGTGTAATCGTGCAAACTCACTTATAAGATACTTTGTGTTATCTTGATTTGTTGTTGCAAACAACAAGTTCTCTTCCATGACTACTCTGGGATTTCTCCTAGTATTAGATGTTACCACCTTCTCTGTGGATATGGAAACTGGATAGGAAAGATAATTGGGAAAGTGTTGATGCCTCTAAAATCGTAGCACCAACATTGGGGATAGCCACCTAGTCCGGACCTTAGTACAGCTCCTTTTCCGTTTGGGATGGTGGCTGCCACTGGGGGTTATGGGACTAGTTTCCCAATAATGTGTGATTTAATGAATGGGTGTTTTAAAATGTATATCGAAGTTGGTAGATGGTTTTATCTATGACTTTAAAATATACAAATATATCTACATAACCCGGGTAATCTTATAACAATGCGATTCTTGATAATTCCTAGTAGACAAACAATCATATAGATGATTTACTTATCCATAGAAAGATGCATTTAAATGATGATTACTTTGTTTAAGAAATTAAACAAAGTAATTATAAAAACATATCGCATGACATCGTAATATTTATTGCTGATATATATCTCTAATGTAACAATTATAAATCGTTCAGAAGTGACTCAATATAGAATTGCTTGAAATGTGTGAATACATCAACAATAGAAAAATAAATGAAATGCTAATTAAATCAAGGCAAAAGGAACAATGATAGAAATACCACATGTATTTGAGTCTTGATATGTAAATAACATTCTGGTTCCACTTCTTTATTCCAGAAACTTCCAGGAGATACAAAAATGCAGGTCTTGAAAAAGTTCTTTCACAAAAATCTGAAACCTTGATCCACTGCTCATAGAAAAATATATTTAGAAGTGCAAAAATGCAACTTCTCAAGTCTAGTTTTTGTACAGATTGAGGACCCCTTCTTCAATAACATAAAAGAGTTTATATAATAGAACTAAAACAAACTATCAACAAAAATAACTTAGAGTTGTTGGAACTGTAAACATTAAAATCTGGGATTTGAATTGCAAAAATAGTAGTGTGATTGCCTTTGAAAAGATTCATTGTATCTATTTCTTATCCTCTATCCGCAACTGACAAATTGAGAGAATTTTTTGAATTTCTAAAGGATGACTCATCCTGGAATGTAGTTTTCCCATGTACGTGGCACTGAAAGCTCGAGCACCATGCGAACAACAATGTCAGCAAGGCATTTGATGGTCATTTGTTGGATATGTGGCTTGACCAAAAAGAACTAATATGCATCCCAAGTAAGGCTTTTTACTTGTTATCACTCAGAATTTTCTCAAGGTTAAAGAAATAAATTTCTGAGGTAACCACAAACCAATCTTTTAAGTACATAATCTAGCCAATTTGTACTCAAAGAGGGCTCTCTCTTTAATTTTTAGCTTTGTTTTGTAAGATATTAGGCTAGTTATGAAAGCTTGGGGGGTTTTGATTTTGTTTGGTGGTGGAATTCAGGAGCAGATGGATAGAACAAGGTATTTCAGGCCATTGGGCTATGGAGTCAACTGGATGATGGCTTAACTGGATCAGGTTTATTTAACAAAGGAGACTTTCACATGGCAAGATAGCTAAACAAAAGACAAATGATAGTTTCAAATGGGTGAAATGGTCTTGAACAGGGAGGAAGAGAAACTAGGAATCCTTCAACAGGGTCCAAGATGAGGGAAATTGGGTGCTCATTAACAAAAATCAATTAAGTATTCTTTGTTAAATGGTCATAGTGATAAACTATGAAAGTAGGGAGCATTTAAAAATTCCCTACTTATAATAGTCTAGAAGAAAACATTAAGAGAAATGAATGATTTGAAGACAGAATGCAATAAAGATATTTCTAAAATATAACTTTTCATTTATCATTCAGATATGAAACACATATGAATATTGATTAAACCAGAAAAACTGTAAAAACACAAGATATAGAATACTTATTTGTTTCTTGTTTGACACAGGTATCCTGTAAAAGTCCTTTGCTTTATTACTTTGTTCCATCCAGCCATACAAAAGTTGTTCAACAACACTTCAATTCCAAAAGTAAATTGTCTACAGAAATGTCTAAGAATCCACCCAAAATACATCAAATGAAGAAGTATTTATACTAATTCTAAACTGAAATATCTTGAAAAAATATCAAGATTGGTTTGCAAATATCTCAAACTGTTTTACAATAATAGAACTTAAATAAAGGACATTCAAAACTAATGAATCTATTTGGAACTATGTTTATGGATTTATGGTGATGAAGAAGAGAAAGTTGAATTTGGTAGCAACTCTTAATTGATGATGAAGCATCCCAGTCACTAACTGCATCCTTCCTTTATGCATTCTGCCCCATAAATTCTGCAAACTTAGGGTCCAATGATACACTTGTATATCTCAATCCGTGAGAGATATGTAAAAAGTGAAAGAGGTTATTGTAGATAATAATGTTTTTTAGATAAACCTCTCTTAGTTTCCCAACATTTAGCTCCAAATGTTCACAATATTCTCTGCAAAAGATGTCAAAAACAGGACTTTGGACAAACTGAAAAATAGGTTGTGAAGATATGCACTTATCTCCCTTTTGGTAATACCTGTGTACAAAGTGAGAGAGGTTTTTGTATATTAGAATTTTAGAAACAAAAAAATCCTCGAATTTTTTACAATACATCTTGGATTGGTCATAATAGTTTTTGTAAAACTATGACTTAAACAGGAAATTTTTGAGGAATGTACCATTTCTGCTTTGATTTCATCTTTTAACGTCAAATTTCTTTTAACTGTTTTTCACTTTTACTTTGGATAAACTTCATTGTTGTTGATGAAAGTGTTTTCATCTTTGTTTAACTCTTACTGCATCCATTTTTACTGTTTACTGTTTACTTTTACTGCTCTATTTTTTTCATCTATCTTCACTTTGACATGAATCTCTATGCTATGCTTTGTAACTGTCTTCCCTGTTGTTTATCTTCATACTAGATTATTTACTTAATTTGGTCTTCAATCTGATACTCTTTAAACCTGATACATTTTGACTGTTCTTTACTGTGTCCTTTACCTTCACTGTATATTTTAGGTTTTTCATTGTTTATTTCAATAGGAAATCTTTTAATTTCATGTTTCCCATGCTTGTCTTTTAATTGTGTGTTTTATTTTCCATCTTTGTTTGAATAGACCTGATAAAAATCTTGGAGTAAACAGGTCTTATGACTAGTATTGAGACTGTTTATCCAAGGCTATGGTCTTCTGATCACATGTAAAACAAAACAAATTGTTAAGAAAGCATTGGTTTGCAGGGGAGGTCGAAAAGGTTTCATTTGAGTTTGAGAGGTCTGTGGAGTGAGTCCAAAATGATTTTTGGGAGGTAAACCATGCTTGAATCAATTAACAGAGGCTTCAGGTGGCGTATATGGGTTACATAGGGTTTTACTGCACAATCAGGTGAAAACGAGCAAAACTGGGGTTTTCGTGTTTAAATGGTAAATGGTTGATATTGGCAGGTTAACGATAGTGATAGGTTACGTCAGCGGGGGTGATTTCACGTTTTTTTATCGTTTGTGGGAAGTGGTAAGCGGATTTCATTGCATCCTCTTATGGGAGGTGGGTGGTACTAAAGGAGGGTCGTGCGATTCCACACATCTTTCGACACGTAGCATCGACACTATTTGGGAAACTTTTCACATCGCACGCTAAAGGCTGACCAAAAGGCCCGCGCAATACGAACGATAGCCATCGGATCGAAGGGATCCGATTGGATGGTGGTCGGGGTGATGAAGTGACTGATGGATAATATAGGGCAGGCTTGATATTAATTAAAGGAGTTACTCATATCAGGGGTGATGTGATTGGTCACTGAGTTATTAATTGATCCGGGTGACTAATTAATCCTCATTTAACATGGCAGGGTCAAGGTTCTTAATTAGCTATGGTTTAACTAATTAATCCCAATTATCGGTGTTATTATGGTTATTTTGCAACCAAGGGTGGGATATATAATTTATTGGGTTTTTAATAATAATACAAGTAATGGGTGTTTTATTTTCGGGAGTTAAATAATACAAGTTAAAAGTTAAGATGACTTTGTGGAAATTCAACATGCGCTAAGATAAAACATTTCTGAAAGTATATTTCATCATATAACATTTATAACTTAGGCTAAACGAATATGAGCGTTTATGTGGAGAATGTTTTAATTTCCCTAAGTAAAATAGTATTTTACTTAGGAAAAGCTTTATAAAGGGAGTAAGTGACTTTATGAATGGGTAATTGTTGAGGAAGGGGATTTAAGTACTTTAGGTATTCCAAATTATTGGGCCAAGGTTTCGGTCCCTCCAAAAGTTAGAGAAATGCTCTGAGCCCCTCTAACTTTGTAAGTTTCTTTAGTACTTAGGGGAAATTAGTGAAACTTAAGGGGAAAATGGATAGGGAAATTAATTAATTTTACTTTGTTTCTTTGATGTGTTGTCTCCAATTTGAGTTGTGCTTTGTCCAAGTGATGAAAGCAAAAGATTTAAGAATTAAACTTAACCATTCACCACACATTTATTCTGCAACCATCATCTACTTACCCTATCTACTTTATCC
The DNA here is from genome assembly GCA_000404065.3 of Pinus taeda. Taxonomy (NCBI): domain Eukaryota; kingdom Viridiplantae; phylum Streptophyta; class Pinopsida; order Pinales; family Pinaceae; genus Pinus; species Pinus taeda. The sequence goes on from APFE031129312.1 coordinate 35,938, forward strand.
TAGCATTTTTACTTCTTTATTAGGGTGCACTTAAACTGGCAAACACTTATCACACTTTCTTTTCTTTTACATGTAGATATCTATCTAAGTCTAGCCTTATTACATGCAAGGGCTCAGATTAAACTTTTGAGCTCCTTTTATTCACTCTACCTATCTACATATCTGCTAACATTATATGGTTTGGTCAGATTTTATTCTCTATCTCTATAAACATGAAATTGAAAACATGGAATAACCAAGTTTAAATTATTTGGCTACCATGGATTGTGGCATAGGTGACAAGCTGCACACAATTTTTATTACACAAAAGTAAAATAGTAGTGGCATTTGGACTTGCACACTTTCATGGTCTTTTTTTTCTTGGGGCTCATTTTCTTTGATTTTTTTTGACATTTTCTTTATTCTTTTTGTCCTTTTATTCTTTTTCTAGGACATACCCTCTTTACATTTTTTTATTTTTTTATTTTTTACAAATATGGAAAACATTTGCAGAAGCAAAGTTATGTACATATTTCAGGACTAAACCAAGTCAATCATGATATATGACACCTATTGGTATAGGAACCTAACAGTACTCTGTTGAGTTGTTCTTCTTTGGTGGCCAAATCCTGCTTCCATTGATTTTCTAACATTTTCACTTTTGGGAGCTTTCCAGGGGAACAGTCAGAAATCAAATTGACTCCATATAAATTATCATTTACCAGCTCTATCACATTGTTCATTATAGCTCTGGCCCTGGAAGTAGCCCTTTCTACATTTATTAACTGTGTTTCCCATTCCGAAAATAATACTTCTTTATGCGACTCTTGACTTTTCGGTAGATTAGCAGCTCTGCCTTCCACTGTGCTTTGCCATTTGAGGAAATTTGTGACCTTTTCATTTGCGTCCTCAAATTCTAATTTGGTATTAACTTCCTGATCGATCAACGTTGTAGTTATGATGCATAATGGGTTGACAAGCGATATTTTATGGCAAAGAAGATTGAGTTGTTGCGATAAGGCCTTATTTGCTTCTAGGGCTTCCTTCTTAAATTCTTCAACCTTAGGATAATCTCTGAATTGTTTTGTATATAGTTGTAGCTGTGAGATTTGCTCCTCTTTAGCCTTCATTCCTTGTTGATGTGTCAATTGAAGTTGTTCGAGCTGCTGGAAAACTGTTGTTGTTTATGGATGGAATGCTGGTTAATCTTTTGTTTCTCTAGGTCTAATTTCACTTTAAGCAGCTCGTTCTTCTATTTTTCTTCGGCCAACTGTCCCTCAAGCTGATTAATCTTCTGTTTTTCTACTGTTTTTTGCTCTTCAAGCTGAGTAATCCTTTGATATTTTTCTTTGATTAATATGTTAACTTCAATGGCCTTATCAATTGTGGCAGTTGTGTAAGCCCCTGCATATTGGGATAACCTAGTCAAATCCTCAGAAGGATTGACCTCTGAATCCTTCCATATAACATTCATAAATTCATATTGAGGAGCTATGGATGGTGTCTAGTCAATTTTCCTCTTTTTTCTCTATTTCCTGACTACATCCCTGTGCTTTGGGCTATAAAAGACATCCAAAGGTGGTATTTCCTCAATATTTACTATTATTTCATGAAGGATTTTCAAGGATTATTTCAATCTCTTTCTGAGCTATCTCTATACTGGGTGTCCCTTCAATCGCGCTCTTAGTAATGATGGGCTGTTATGTTGCGGGCGATGTTGATGTGATACTATTTTGGGGGTTGCTATGGCTTTTGATCTGCTGATCAAATTGCTCCCATTATTTTATCAAGATGGGGTCAATATTAACCTCTGTGCTAAGGGGTTCACTGGTTTTTTCAATTGTTTCCCCTTCCCCAGAAATATCTTTAATAGTCTACTCCCCACTGTGCTCTACTTGATGAACAGTAGGGGTAGTATTCAATAAATCTAGAGGCAATGTTTGTAACCTTCGTGTCCTGTATTCCATGAATTTATCCATCTTTGCGGCTCCTAGTTTTAATCTTTCCAGATGGGTTACTTGTGAGAATAACTCTACAGAAGTGAATAAATCATCAAACTCATCCTCCTCATGGATAAATTTGCTAATTTTCACCTGACTGGTGAAATTGTAAGCTACCTTGTTTGGATCATACTGTCTCTTAGGAATCATTGCTAGACTTAGGTCCTTAGATTTCTCTGCCTATTTCTCATCATGTTTAAAATAATGCAATGTATAAGTGCCACATCGGAGGGGAAATGGAGGCCACACTTGTTTTTTAGAGTCTTTAAGGTTTCTAGTCATCCCCTTTTTCCACTATTTGGTATGTTAATTCCCTTGCTAATAGCTTGTATGGAATATAGAGTGGAAGGACATGAGGGTCTGTGATACTCCCTAAAATCCTAATATAGGTAAAATTTTCCTGTTCGAACCAACTGCCGTTTGAAGTTAAGTCAATGCTGGCTTCGTTAGACACACGAGGACAAGTTTGTTAAAAATGACTTGATGAATAGGTAAAACAAAGCCATGGTAAATTCTGTATATATGATTCTTGTAGTCGAACTTCCATAGATACTTATGATAAATATTAATGGGGGTTGGATCTTGAACAGTCCATTTCCAACCCAGAATGGGAAACTCATAATTAAAACTGATTATGTCCATTATGTAGGAGCTCATATAAAATGGGGGCACGACTTGGGTGGTGACAAATCTGTTTCTTCTATAATCTAATATTTGGCTGGCCATTTTATCTGATAGAATGGTTGCCCAATCCATAATAAAAGAGTTGATTGTTGCTTCTATTAATGGGACCATTTCTATAGAAAACCTAGTAGAATCTGGGCTTCCAAAGAGCCTACATACCATTGCAGCAACATAACAATATGGAGATGCTAAGGAGTCCACAGAGTACATACCCAAGGATTCGTGTTTATGCTTGTTTGGAAAATGTCTCCACTGTTTGATAGGGTATGACTCTATGTCATTCTCTTTAGCAAAAGCTTCCAGAAATGCCTTGTTGTAGTGCCACTAGGGATCTAGAAAATGATACATCTTCTTGACATCTTCAGGCTTGAATGTCCCAAGCATCTTTCCATCGGTTGTGAAAAAAGCTCTGTCTATTATATTAATACTTTTGATTACCCATCTCACTAGATCATTATATGGTAACACTTTGGCTTGAGTTGCTATTTTATGGAGGAAGGAGCTGGCCAAATCATTGAGCGTGCTTTCTGTTTGGTCGGTTCCATCCATTGTTGCTTCCTCTTCTATCTCGATTGGATCTTCTGTTTTGATTAAAGCATAGATGCCTTCCCACAAGATTTTACCAATGCCTAGATAGGTAGTATCTGCAACTACCACCAATTTTGCTGGTGCTTCTTCCACTATGATAGGGGCCTTTGCCTTCCGAGATTTCTTAGACATCTTGCCTGATTGTGTGATTCTTAGTCAGCTCTGCAAAATAAGAAAGAGGAGCGTAACAGTCGAAAAACTTGAACAAAGATAATACAAATTACAAACCAAACAAAGTTAAGTGCATTAGATGCATGAGATGTTATATTGTATGTAGTTATCTCAGATGAAATCTTCAAAGGACTTACCCATAACTACTCCTTAATGTTTTACCATAATTTCCAACGTGAAACTTTAATGCTGAAACCATATGTCGAGTTGCAAGTCTTGTAACGGTCCTTTGTGGAATAGGTGTCGTGACTCTGTGATCTGTGATCAGTGATTGCATTATTTTAATATTTGCGTAATAATCACATATTGCAAATTAGGAGTTACAAGTGCCACACTCAAAAGGTTTGTTTGCATAGTTGCGATTGCGATGAGTGCTGATCTGGCATGGGGAGACAACGGGTTTTAATCTTGGCAAATCACATTATTTCTTTGTAATAGATTTATCCCTTTACCACATGTATTTATAATATTTATCACTTTATTTTTATTGAGAGCATGACATGTGATAATTAAATCGCATCGTGATTCTTCAATGCAGTATATTGGATGCTTCCTTATGAATCAACGATATGGGATTGTGATAGCCTTATCGCATCGTAAGATTTCAATGGAGTTTTTTGGACGCTTCACTATGAATCAACGATGTGTGATTTGCGATAGCCTTATCGCATCGCAAGATTTCAATGTCGCTTCATTCTGTGGGATTAATATTGTGCGAGATGAGATACTTTTATTACATTGTGTGCATAAAAGGTTTACCTTGATAAAACTTTGCGATGAGGGTTTTGTTATAACTATTATCGCATCACGAGCTCTCCAAATGGATTTTCACGGGTTCAAAAGAAATGCGATTTGCGATGAGCGGTCCTAACTACTCTAAAAGAAATTTTCATATGACTTTTATGGAAAATCTATTATATTCAAAAGTTTATTGCTTTTATTTATATTCTAAAGGGGGCCCATTTCTTATTTGGCATTTAAGACTAAGAGTTTAAAATTGAAAGGGGGGGGGGGGGGGGGGGTTGTGTTGCATATCACAACAATGGTGATCCCACTGGGAGAACTAGTTATCTCTGAAAAATAATGAAATTTCTAAAACTTTCTTATGTAGAATCAATTGAGGAGAAAGACAACTATCTAAGAATTGGTTAGATAAAACTTTACTTTGAAAAAAATATCTATGAATTTGCAACTTCTTGTACAAACCTCTATGATAGAATAAAAACATCTTTTTGGTTTCTTCAAGCTTTGATTGGTTGTTAAAGATAAAGTAGGGGGCTCTTCCAACACAGCTTTTTAAATTTACTCTTTTGTCACAGGTAGTGCCTCTGCTGCCAACAAACATCTATAGTCTTGACAAGGTTACCTTTTAACCATCCTTGATTCATTGTCCCATCCATCTAAGAGTATAACTTTTTGAAAGATAAATCCAAAAGATATGTCTACATGTATTTTTTATTCTTTTTTACTTTTTTATTTTTTAGATAAAATCCATTGTCCTGGTTTGAGAGCCAGATGATGACAATGCCATTCACTGGTTGTAATTGAACTGAACAAGCTGGCTCGTAATGAGACCTCTTGTCTTATGATTATAAGCCATTACCCTGTTTTGATATGAAGTATTGGTAATGTAAGTTTAATTAGTTCCCTATGATCATGGTAAGCAAGCTCGTCATGAGACCTCTTATCTTTTAAATTAGATATATTTTAGAATTACACTCTGAAAAATAATAAAACTAGTGGATAGGGTGAATGACTTACTCATTAAGAGTTTGTGGATGACAATTTTAGAGTTGTGTATGCTTAGCTAGATAAAGTCTTTACCTTTTTGTAAATAACCTTTCTTAACTTTATCAAACTTCAAACTTTTTTACTATATATGCAAGGTTTGGAATATTTCACAAAATTAAAGAGGTTCTCAGAGTTTCATGTTTTATCTAATTTCCAAAACTGTAATCATTTCCTTAAAAGGTTCTATTTTTGAAAGCAAGTATTCACAATATTCTTTCAAAGAGATTTTCAATAGTGAAAAGCTAATGGGAGACTATTTACAACATTATTTCCTAAAAGAAAGTAGCTTGCATAAAGAATATGTACAGGTAAGAAGGGGTTACCCCCTTAGCAGAAGAATTTCTTTAAGATAAGCCCATTCACAAGAAGAGAATCTCTCTTTCCTGATAAATCTTGCAATAGAAACATTGATGAGCCTATCTTTTCAATGATTTGAAATGGTCCAAGCCACATCTTTTGAAATTTGGTATGCTTACCTTTGTCTTCATGTGTTTTGTTCCATTTCAAAACGAGATCACCGATATGTAATGTTTTTGAGCCGATAGAACTTGCATCAAAAGAAGATTTAATGATTTTTTGATGTTTAGCATGAGTAATTTTGGCCTTTTCTCTTTCCTCATCCAATTTAATGCTTTGATCAAACCTCAATTGAATCAAAGAAGAATGGATTTCTTCAATAAATTGCACAAGGGCTAGAGATGGGAGTGCTAAATTTGGAGGTATTACAACTTCTTTTCTATACACTAAGTTAAAAGGAGAAGTACCTATTGAGGCCTTCTGAGTTATGCGATCTGCCCATAATGCAAATATCAAAAATTTATGCCAATTATTCTGGTTTTGATCAACAGTTCTTTTCATAATCTTGATGAGATTCTTGTTCGTTGACTCTGATAAGCCATTTCCTTGAGGATAGTAATTTGTAGAGTATTTTAACTTAAAACCTCTCTTAAGAGCAAAGTCAACTATACTATTTCCATAAAAATAAGATGCATTGTCAAAAATAAGTGCGTTAGGTAAACCAAGCCTTGTAATGATGAACTGATCAATAAATTCAATAATTGCATTAGAATTGGCTACCTTTAGAGGAATTGCTTCTACCCACTTTGTAAAGTAGTTTGTGGCCGCGAGGATGTATTTGTGTTTCTTGGAAGAATGTGGAACAATATCTCCAATAATATCAAGTCCCCATTGTTCAAATGGTTTTTCAATGTTTATTGGTTGCAAAGGAAAGGTTGGCTTCCTTTGTCTTCCACTAGCAGTCTGGCATATCTTGCATTTTCTTACATAGTCATGGGCATCTTTAAACAAATTCGACCAATAATGTCCAACATGTAGTATTTTGTGAGTTGTAGTGTCTCCTCCAAAATTTCCACCTGCTGGGCCATCATGTAATTCCTGCAAAATAGTTTGCGCTTCAGTTTTTTCAAGGCATATTAATAAAATTGAATCGTAATTTCTCCTAAATAACACATTATCAATGATTTCAAAGTGTTTGGATTTTAATCTTAAGGCACATTTGTTCTTGTAATTGAATTCAGGGGGAGCATATCCATTTTTCAAGTAAAAGATTAGATCAACATATTGTGATTCTGAATTAGTGATACTTATCTCATTTACTTGTGAAATATTATCTAAATATTCATGATCTGGAATATTGGAAGCTCTTGCCAATAATCTACAAAAACCTTGCCCTCTAACAATTTTCGCTAGTTTAATATCAATATCATATTCTTGTAAATTTTTTACCCATTTAGCTCTCTTCTCTCCTACTTTTCTTTGAACTAGCAATTGTCTCACTGCAGAGAATGGGATTATCACTTTAGTATGTGTTTTTAGGAGAAATGGTCTAAAGTGTTTGAGAGATTTAAATACAGCGAAAGATTATTTTTCAACTTCTAAATAGTTGAGCTCAACACCTTGCAAATTAGAACTAAAGAAGGATATGGGTGCTTCTATTTTCTAGTCATTGATCTGTGTTAAAACATCAGCGTAAGATATTTCAGTGGCTACAGTATACAAAATAAAATGACTAGAAAAATTCAGAGTATTCAATGCAGGAGAATTAATGATTTCTTGTTTGATCGATTCAAAAGCTTCTTTTTCGTTATGTCCCCATTTTAAAACTGAATTTTCTTAATCATAGATTGCAAGGGTAAAATTATCTAAGAAAAATCAGGGACAAATCTTTTCACAAAATTTATTTGTCCTAAAAATGATTACATAGATTTCTTGTTATGTGGCAAAGGAATATCAGAAATCTCTTTTATCTTATCCAGATCAATGTATAATCCATCTTTGGATACAATAAACCCTAAGATCTTACCTTCATTAAGAGCAAAGAATGATTTCTTGGGATTTAAAGAAATCCCATATTTTTTACAACATTCAAAGATCTGTTTTAAATCATGCAGATGATTGGTCCTTTTCTTAGAATAGACAATTATGTCATCTAAGTAAACAATGACTATTCTATTGATCAAACCTTTGAAGGCTATATCCATAGCTCTTTGGAAAGTAGCTCCAACATTTATCAAACCAAAAGGCATTTTCTGATAAGCATATGTTCCCCATTTATTTCGGAATGTATTCTTTAATCTGTCATCTGCATGTACTAGTATTTGATTATATCCTGACAAACATCAAGAAAAGACATTAACTTTGAGCCAAAAACTGACTAAAGTTTTTTTTCCATGGTTGGCAATGGGAAATTATCTTTCTGACATGCTTTGTTGAGATTTCTAAAATCTATACAAATCCTAATATCACCATTCTTTTTCCTTATAGGTACTAATTTTGAGACCCATTTAGAATGTCTGACAGGAAATACTATTCTAGCCTTAAGGAGTTTATTCAACTCTACTTTGATTTGACTTTCAAGATTTGGTTGAATTTTTCTTAGCTTCTGTTGTACAGGTTTCTCATCAGAAATCATTGGAATTGTGTGTAGAATGATAGAGGTATCATAAGTTTTCAGATCTTTGTAATTCCAAGTGAAAACGTTTTTATATTTTTTTAATAATATGATGAAAGAAAATCTTTCGTCCAATGAAAGTCCAAGTCCTAGATTGACATTCTGGGTTTGGGCTCAGTAACAAGATTTACTAATTCAAACCTTAAAGTAGAACTTTGAAGTTTTACATTAGTAACCTTTTTGAATCTATCCTTAATATCATTAAGATATTCTAGCTTGACCACAGATTTAGGAATAGGATTTTCATTGAGTCTTTGTATTAATTGAAGATCATGATCACTTTCATCAATAATCTGCTCGTCATTAGATCCTTCAGAAGTCAGGAAATTTAAGATATCCTCATCGTGATTAAATACACACCAATTGGTGACATTATCTGGGACAGATGGTCGAAAAATTAATTCAATTGAAAATCTATCTAGAGTGTAATCCTCGGATGGAAGGAGTTTAGAAGCACCATTAGCCAAAAGATCGACTGCTGCATTCTGTGATCTAGGAATAGGAGAAATGTCAAATGCCATAAAATGAGTGATAAGATCTTGAACAAGTTATTGATAATGTTTAAGATGACCCGAGAAATGATGGATAATATTTCTTACTTATTTAATGACAATTTCAGAATCTCCAAATACTTTCAGATATTGGATATTCAGGCCTATTGCTTTATAGAGCAATTGAATCAATTCCTCATATTCCGTAGTGTTATTAGTACACTCAAATTCTAATCTACATGATAACATGGTTTTTCCCTCTCTGGACTAACTAAAATACATCCCACTCCTGCATCGTCATAGGATTTTGATCCATCGAAATACAAAGACCAAAATAAAGGCTTATTTACATGCTTATTTACAAGTTCATTTGCAACACTAACACACTTTGAGGTATCAACATGAGAGAAATTTTCAATTTGCGATAGGACACTATTAACCAGAAAAGGAGATTGTTGAGCATTAAAATTCCAAAAAAATGACTCAACAGAATAATTTCTGAGAATATTATTATTGAAGGCTACAAGTTGATTCTCTTGTTCAAATTCAGTTACTGTATGAATCAAAATATTTTCATGATCTTTCTAATATGATTTGGTTTCCCATTATAGGGAAGCCACACGTGAGACCAATCAGTCGAAATGTAACTGTGAAGTTTTTCAGACAAATCTCTGCTAAGGATCAAACCATAAAACTCAGGGATGTCAGCAATTAATATATCAATTCTTTGGACAACCCTAGGATCAACTACTAATCTGATAGTAATTGAATTTATCTCTCCTAAAACTTGTACCTTAGTTTGATCTAATTGAACAATGTGAATTGCAGACTTTTGGGGCTCAATATTTAATTTGGAGCAAACGGAGGCTGGCATTATTTTCGATGAATCCCCTGAATCTATCAAGCAGATATGCAAATTTCTATTGTAGATCTCATAAGTCAAGAGAAAAGGAGGAGTATGAGAATTTGACTTGTCCCCAATTAAAACAACATCAGTAGCATCTACCTTATCATATGGTGGCTTACCTGATCCTTTAGCAGCCTTAGATAATACACTAGTTGGAAGAGGAGAAGAAGGTACAACATTTAATTCTTTAAGAAGAAACTTTTGTTGATGTTTGAGCTTGCTAAGTTCATACAAAGAAATAATTTCTCAAGTCTTCTTCATGTATTCCAAAATGTTATAATCCATAGAGTCTGAAACTACTAGCATTTTAGATGATGAGGGAGGATTGGAAGATGATGGTTGATTGTGGGGAGGTGCAACTAGAGTTTTCTTTATGGGAGCTTTGTCTTCAGTAACAGGACTTGATTTTTTCTTCTTAGAATTTGCCTGATTAGGCTCGGCTATACTTTTGCTTCTGATATTTACTAGGAAAGCTTCCTGTTCACTTTCGTTATCAAAATTGGGTAAGAATAAAGTCCCACATTCCATGACATTCAACTATTTCATCTTCCTCTGTTTCTTCAGTTGATAAAATTGTATCTTCATCTTCATCATATTCCAGATCAGATTTGGCATTAGATATAGCATTAGGTGGTTTAGGATGAGTTGGCTGATTTCTTTTAAAGTTCCTAAAAGGTTGTTTTGTAGAAGTCTCAGCTACCTGCTTTTTTATTTCAACCATTTTGTTAGACAGGATTTTAAGAACTTTTTGTAAACCTTCCATGTCATATGGATCTTTGGCTACTTTCTTCTTTGAATCGTCTCTAAAGGAAAACTTTTTGGATTTCCTTTCTTCTATAGCATTTTTCTTTTCCAACGCTAGGATACATTTTTCAACAATGATTGCTTCCTTCATATTTTCTGCTAATGTTGGTTTAGCAGCCCTATCAATGAAAATGGCTATGTTTGAAGACAAGGCAGTGATATACCATTCATTTTGGACTTCCTCACTAGGCTTGGATGTCATAGGAATTTTATTCAATAGCTTATTGAAGCGTGAGTTGAAGTCTTTGATGGGTTCCTTTGATTTGGATTTAAGATTGGAGAGATCATTGATCAAAGTTGCTATAGAACTATCATCTCCAAACTTAGTTAGAAATTGCTCCTGGAAAGAATCCCAATTATTGATAGAACCTGGTGGGAATGAAAAGTACCAAAATCCTGCTTCTCCTTGTAGAGTGTATGGAAATAGTCTAACAACAACATCTTCTTCTGTTACTCCATTCAAGTTGATTGATAACATGATATTATTTATATGTTCTTATGCTAACAGGCCAATGTCAAGATTAAATTTTGTTAACCATTTTTCAGGATGAGCTGGCAATTGGCTTAAAGGTGCAGGAATTCTGACTTCTCCTGGATTGGTCCATGGCCTTAGTTGGGGTTGATTATGTGCCATCGTGGAGCTAACAGTAGAAGAGGGTGATGAAGGGGTAGAAAGTGATTGGGTAGAGGGTGTTGAAGTTCATGTACCTATTGGGACTATGATTTGAAGTTGGGAAAGGGATGAATGATCTTGCAATGGTATGGATGGAATAGATGATGAGGAGGACAAAGTCTCACTATGATATTCTGATGGTGTCTTCCTAGCCCTTTTTCAACTTGGTAGAGGAAATTCAACTGGTGGAATACTGAGTTTTTCACTCTTTGCTCTAGTAAGAGGCTGCAATGGGATATATTACGAAGTCACACTACCTTGGGATAACTCAGATTCTTCTAGGGATATTGAAAACCCTTGGAGTTTATGAATAAAAGATTGTACTTCAGGGGGTTCAGGAGAAGAATTATCTGGTGTGTTTAGGATTTCAGTAGTGGGTGTTGTAGTATTCTTTTCAAATTCTCGCTTAGGAATAGGAGATTTAGAATGCGAAGGAGAAGTTGGAGGAGATGGTGAATACTCTTAGAATGGTCTGTGGATTTAGATTTACTCGCCATTCATAGTTAGGCCCTCCTTCTAGCGCCAAAAATGTTGATGCCTCTAAAATCGTAGCACCAACATTGGGGGATAACCACCCAGTCTGGACCTTAGTACAACTCCTTTTCCATTTGGGATGGTGGCTCCGACTGGGGGTGATGGGACCAGTTTCCCAATAATGTGTGATTTAATGAATGAGTGTTTTAAAATGTGTATCGAAGGTGGTAGATGGTTTTATCTATGACTTTAAAATATACAAATATATCTACATAACCCGGGTAATCTTATAACAATGTGATTCTTGATAATTCCTAGCAGAAAAACAATCATATAGATGATTTACTTATCCATAGAAAGATGCATTTAAATGATGATTACTTTGTTTAAGAAATTAAACAAAGTAATTATAAAAATATATCGCATGACATTGTAATATTTATTGCTAATATATCTCTAACGTAACAATTATAAATCGTTCAAAAGTGACTCAATATAGAATTTCTTGAAATGTGTGAATACATCAACAATAGAAAATTAAATGAAATGCTAATTAAATCAAGACAAAAAGAACAGTGATAGAAATACCACATGCATTTGAGTCTTGATATGTACATGACATTCTGGTTCCACCTCTTTATTCCAGAAACTTCCAGGAGATACAAAAATGCAAGTCTTGAAAAAGTTCTTTCACAAAAATCTGTAACCTTGATCCACTGCTCATAAAAAAATAAATTTAGAAGTGCAAAAATGCAACTTCTCAAGTATAGTTTTTGTACAAATTGAGGACCCCTTCTTCAATAACATAAAAGAGTTTATATAATAGAACTAAAACAAACTGTCAACAAAAATAACTTAGAGTTGTTGGAACTATAAACATTAAAATCTGGGATTTGAATTGCAAAAATAGTAGTGCGATTGCCTTTGAAAAGATTCATTGTATCTATTTCTTATCCTGTATCCGCAACTGACAAATTGAGAGCATGTTTTGAATTTCCAAAGGATGACTCATCCTGGAATCTAGTTGTCCCATGTACGTGGCATCGATCAACAACGTCAGCAAGGCATTTGATGGTCATCTGTTGACTATGCAACTTGACCAAAAAGGACCAATACGCATCCCAAGTAAGGCTTTGTACTCTGCTGAGTTGTTCTTCTTTGGTGGCCAAATCCTGCTTCCATTGATTTTCTAACATTTTCGCTTTTGGGACCTTTCCAAGGGAACAGTCAAAAATCAAATTGACTCCATATAAATTATCATTTACCATCTCTATCACATTGTTCATTAGAGATCTGGCCCTAGGAGTAGCCCTTTCTGCCTTTATCAACTGTGTTTCCCATTCCGAAAACAATACTTCTTTATGCAACTCTTGAATTTTCGGTAGATTAGCAACTATGCCTTCCACTATGCTTTACCATTTGAGGAAATTTGTGACCTTGTCATCTGTGTCCTCAAATTCTAATTTGGTATTAACTGCTTGATCGATCAGCGATGTATTTATGATGCATAATGGGTTGACAAGTGATATTTTATGGCAAAGGAGATTGAGCTATTGTGATAAGGCCTTATTTGCTTTTAGGACTTCCTTCTTAAATTCTTCGACCTTAGGATAATCTCTGAACTGTTCTGTATATAGTTGTAGCTGTGAGATTTGCTCCTCTTTAGCTTTCATTCCTTGTTGATGTGTCAATTGAATTTGTTCGAGCTGTTGGGACAACTGTTGTTGCTTCTGGATGGCATGCTGGTTAATATTTTGTTTCTTTATGTTTAACTGCACTTTAAGTTGCTCGTTCTTCTATTTTTCTTCAACCAACTGTTCCTCAAGCTAATTAATCTTCTATTTTTCTACTGCTATTTGCTCTTCAAGCTGAGTAATCCTTTGATCTTTTTCTTTGATTAATTGGTTAAATTCAGTGGCCTTATCAATTGTGGCAGTTGTGTAAGCCCCTGCATATTGGGATAACTTAGTCAAATCCTTAGAAGGATTGACCAATGAATCCTTCCATATAACATTCATAAATTCATATTGAGGAGCTATGGATGATGTCTAGTCAATTTTCCTCTTTTTTCTCTATTTCCTGACTACAGCCCTGTGCTTTGGGCTATAAAAGACATCCAAAGGTGGCATTTCCTAAATATTTAATGTTATTTCACCTGAAGGATTTGCAGGGATTATTTCAATCTATTTCTGAGCTATGTTTGTACTAGGTGTCCCTTCAATCACACTCTCAGTAATGATGGGTTGTTATGTTGCGGGCGATGTTGATGCGTCGTTGTTTTGGGGGTTTCTCTAGCTTTTGATATTTTGATCAAATTGTTCCCATTATTTTATCAAGATGGGGTCAATATTAACATATGTGCTAAGGTTTCACTGGTTTTTTCAATTGTTTCCCCTTCCCCAGAAATCTCTTCAATAGTCTACTCCCCACTATGCTCTGCTTACTGAACAATAGGGGTAGTATTCAATAAATCTAGAGGCAATGTCTGTAACCTTCATGTCCTGTATTCCATGCATTTATCCATCTTTGCAGCTCCTACTTTGAATCTTGCCAGATGAGTTACTTGTGAGAATAACTCTACAGGAGTGAATAAATCATCAAACTTATCCTCCTCATTAATAAATTTTCTAATTTTCACCTGACTGGTGAAATTGTAAGTGACCTTGTTTGGATCATACTGTCTCTTAGGAGTCACTGCTAGACTCGGGTCCTTAGTTTTCTCTGCCTCTTTTTGAGCATGTTTAAAATCATGCAATGTATAAGTGCCACAGCAGAGGGAAATGGAGGCGACACTTGTTTTTTAGAGTACCTGTGGAACCTAGGAGGGACCTGTCACATCTCTTGGTCAATTCTTTCTTAGAGAATTGTACCAATTATTAATCTTTTCATCTTCTGGTATAGTTATAGGTCCATATAGTTAGGTATATTGTATCTTGTCACAATGTTTCCTTCACACTTCTCTAGGATTATATCTATAGAAGCTCATTGTTTTAAAGTGAAGGCATTTGAGTTATTTAGTTTCAGCATCACCCACCTTAAAGCTCTTTAGCTCATATGGTCCAATATGTAAAGCAAGAGTGGACCAAGGAGCCTTTTTCCTTCTAGAATTGTGCAGACAATCCATTATTCAACTGATAGGCCACCTCCTGCAAGACCACCTTATTGGTCATATACCTCGGCATAAGGTGAGGGGTTGTCTGGCACTTGAAACATTTGATGTATGTGCCCTATGGTGAACAAAACCAATCATAAATCTCATTCAGTTACTCCTTCACTTGATATGTCATGCGATCTTCTGTCTCAAATATCATTGTGTATAACGCTAAAAAGAAGTGCTCTACGAGTTTTTCATAAACTCCTTGAAAAATAACTTCTAATAAGAATCTACAATGAAAGTAGACAATTAACTGTTTCTGTGGGGTCTAGTTCCATTTCATCCCGATGAACTCATAACGGGCACAAATACTATCCAACAAATAAGTAGACATGTAAAACTTTGGTGCTTTATTAGCTGGTAGTGTTGTCTTAGCCCGTTGTATCTGAATTTGTAGTTCATAAGAGAGGATATCCGCCAAGTTGAAAACTTTACCTCTTAAGAAAACCATGTTGAGAAAGAAAATCAAGTTCTTCTCAAAGTATTTTGCATTCTTCCATCCATACAACATGTAGCACATTTCTATGAGATACTGGTAGAAATTCTTGAAAGATTTAGACTAATCGATCGCATTTTTTCTCTGGTGGAATCTTGTAGGCTCTTGGCACCATGATTTGATGACTTCCTTGGTATTGAGATTTTCCCAAGTTGAGTAAAATTGAGTGTTCTCATACTACCTAGTGATGAGCCTAGGTATTGCAACAATAATGTTGCAACTCCCAGGGCTACCAGCTTTACTTATCAACCCAGGATTCGTACAAACTTGGAAGTGATAGTGCTATATGCACAAGTAGAAGTGAAGGTCCTGCCCGTTGTCATTGTTTGTCTGGAAAGAGACCCCAGGGGTTCCAAGCCAAGCTTCTATAGGGTCAGAAGAAGCTTAATTCTTTGATGGAAGGAGAGAAAACCTATTCTAAGAGAGAGCTACTATACTACAGTAATGAAGAAAACAACATGAAATGCTAAACTTACACCATAACCTAACTAACCAATTAAACATCTACGTTAAGAAGAATTGCTAAATTAGCACTAACCTAATGCTAATTATCTAAGTTGCAGAAGTAAAGAGCATCAAAAATAGACTAAGATGTAACAAAGAAACTTAGGCAAAATCAAGTTTCAAGCGGAAAAAGAAATCGGAGGTTGAAATCAGTGAAAGGAGGAAGTGAGGGAGCAACAGTGAATAAGAACCATTGGATCAGTTGGGTGAAAGGCAAATGAACGGCGAATATTGGATCGCAGGAGGTTACGTAGATAGATGGGTGAACAGGGTTAACTAACAGGATGAACGGTGGAGATATTATCGCGAAGGTTTAAGTGAATGGATGGAAGAACAAGGGAACAAAGCAGATGAACGGTGGAGTTCGTGTTGCGAGAGATTAGGTGAGTGGATGGATGAATGAGGTTAACAGGAGATGGATGGCCGAGATCTAATCGCATGGATGAAGTCAAGAGATGGACGGATGATGCTAACAGGAGCGATGAATGACTAAGATATTATCACGTGGGTGAAGTCAAAAGATACATGGCGAAGATCATATCGCAGGGAAAAGAAACCTATGGAAATGAGGGAGCAAGTTTCTAAGGCAGTAAGTAGTTTCTCGCACGCCCTTCAGGCTGTAAGTAGTATTTGGAAATTTCATGTGATTAGCCTTAATGCATGACACGTAGCATGAGAAAACCACTTTTCTCATGTGCTCTCAGGTGGATAACGTTCATGCACTAATCTGCGCGATATTACATGATAGTCCTTGTATCAAGTAGGGCTGATCAACGGTGGAGATTGGTCAAGCTAGTTGGCAATCGGGTGAAGCGACAGCCATCAGATCAGGCAAGGAAGATCAACGATGGGGATTTAAAGTGTCTAAAGTGATCGGGTGACGCAATAGCCATTGGATCAGGCGAGGCAGATTGACGGTGGGGACTTAAAGTTCATAAATTAAGTGGTGGACTCCACGCGAGGCGGCAGTTGGAGAAAATAGTGAATCAGATGGTGATTGTGAAGGTTTGTTGGTGATCGGATGGCGAGGAAGCGATGTATGAGGAATATGCTAGAGATGGTTTCAAATGAAAATAACAGAGAAAATCAGTGCGGGTGAATAAATAAATGCATTAAACAGTGAACTCCATAGCCCATGCAAGAACCAGAAACTATATTTTTGGGGTTGCTGAAGGGTCTCTTCCTCAAGTCATGGTCCCAGAGGGAGGAGATGAGTTCGAGACTCCTGCGCACAACCTGATAGTGATATTTTTCCTCTAACTAACCTATGAACTAAAAGAAGGCACAGATGGGAGTAATCTATAGCACAACCAATCTACTCTACACTATTGTAATGAAAATGCAGCTACCTAAGCAAATAACCATAAAAACCATGAATCCTGCTTAAGCAACTGAACAGAACTAGAAAGCTATTTAAACAAATAAACAATGAAAACCAGGAAACTATGCTAGCATACATGTACAGTAAAGAGGAGCATTGGTTGCTTGGGTCAGGCCCTAACCCAAGAGCTTTAGCCCTTAGAGTTAACTCAAAGTTGGCTTAAATAGAACTCATTCTTATTATTAAAACCATGGGTTACAGAGCAAACTATCACAAGTCTCTTGTAGCTCATAAATAAAATAAAATTTTATAATAGAAGTCTGAATCCTACTGAGGTCCTAAGCCTCTCTATTTATACATTTGAAGTCTCTAATGACTTCCTTCCCACTAGGGAGGCTTGGCCTCTAACTCAAGAAAAATTGGTTTCTGTCCTTTTCACTTGCTCGGCTATCTTCTAGTCTTCAAAGTGATGGTTTTTTGCACTCCAAGCTAGTGGAGGAATATTCAAATGGAGGGGTAGTAAATGAGAAGGATTTACCTCCTATAATTACTCTCCCTTGTCCCATTCTAGTTTTACTAAGGTCTTTGCCATAGTTCCTTTCTTTTATCCTTTATACTTGCATTTTCCTTGCTTTTATCCTTTATTCCTGCATTTCATGCACATTAGACCACAAAGCAACATATCCAACTCTAACTCATTTCATAAACAAAATATAATCAAAATTATGCAATAAGTTGTAAGAATAGTTGGTTTCACTAAGCTAGGAGGTGAATTAAGGCCAATTAAGGTCCATATAATTACTCAATTATGAGGCTCATCATCACCCCCTACTGAAATTGTTTCTCATCCTTTGAGAAACTTAGTCAATGTCCATGTCCTTCATGGCTCTGGCAACCTCTCTGACATCCCATGATTCTGTTGTGTTCTCTTCTTCTTGTTGATAGAAGCCTGCTTTCCTTTCTACTTCTTCCCACTACCTCTTTTCCTCTTCTTCTTTTCTCCCTTTTAGCATCCCTAGGAGTAGTGGTGGACTAAGTTTTAGGCCTATTAAATTGACCTTCAACCTTTGCATTGATTTCTTATACATAGGTTTCTTGTTGAGTGCCTATCTCAACCTTTGAGGGGAGTGATATTCTTTGATCTTCAAGTTATGTGGCAGTGTGTTCCATTTCTTTAGCAGCCATTTGTATTATCATCTCTTAGCAGCCTAAACATATTTTCAAAATGTGAAATTGCTTGCTCTTGGGAAGCAAGATATCTAGGTTCTAGCTGAGGATCATTTGCCATTAGATTATGGGTGTTGATTAGGGCCATGGGATTTGATTGTTCAACTCCGATGAAAAAGAGGTTCATTTTTCTCTTTGGCCAATATTATTTTCGTCTCTATAGCCCTTGACATCTCATGGTTCATCCATGATTCCAAGACCGTTAATTGTAGATCTTCTAGATCTGCATTAGGATCCCAAATATTCATGTCTGTGAGGGCCATATTGTGCAAGTAAAACTCAACCATTTTGTCCCTATCCTCTAATGCACTTTGATCACAAAGATCAATAAATTTTCTGCAGTCCTGAAATGGCATGGTGCCCCTTTGTGCTAGTGTTTTAATCTAAAATTGCAACCATTGTTCTCTGAGGTAAAGAGCATAGGATTTAGATGGCATACTACACTGGATGGCCTCCAAGGAGAGGTTGGCCATATATGCTAGTTGGTCTTTCTTTTCCTATAGTTGTCCTCTTTGTTTTTCTTATCTTCTTCCTTTTGATGTTCTTTTTCATCTCCATCAGTTGCTCCCTTTGTTTTCTCCTCTTGTTTCAGCATCATCCTCCTTGTCTTCTTTTAGCATGTTCCTCTGTATTAGTTTCTTCTTCACCCATCTCATCCCAATCTAGCTCTGTATCTTCTTCTTCTTATTCTACCTCCTCCCCACTGACAAAAGGACTAACATCATAGGTGAGGGTTTTGATTCATCCTCTACTGGTAAGTTTATGAAGACTGGCCATGTTATGGGGATCCTGAGTCTTTGGAGGGCATCCTTAATGAGGATCCTGATCAACCCATGGTGAACTAACTGTTGGGAATTTCCTTCCTTTACTTTGCTATTGGAGTCTATGAGTGATTGCATCAAGAAATAGGGTATGCTAAATCTTTTGGTGAACTGGTGTTTCTAGCCCAAATGTTAATTCTTCAAGCATTCTCAAATGGTTGCCATAACAACACTGTATCTATGGACACTTGCATTCCCTTTTGACTTATTAATGAATTTCCTTTTTGCCACCTTTTCACTTATAAACCAACTACCTCTTAACGTTTACAACTTTTGATCAAATGATGCATATGAGTGAGTGAGTAGGATACTTTTGGTCTTGATGCCATGCTACAATTGTCAAAGATCAGAGGCACTGCTTATGGCCATTATCTTTCCTCCTTTGTTGTTTGTTGATGGTTTCTTGGCTTTTGGAGGTGTCTGTGACTGAAGATATGCTACTGCTGCTATGGAGCTCCTGGATCTAATGTTGTTGCTGTTGTGGAGCTCTTGGATTTGATGTTGCTGCTATTGTGGAGGTCTTGGATTTCCACTTGGAAATGTTTGGTGTCTCCCTTAAAATTTCTTGATCATGTTGCTGGATGGTGCTGTGAGGATGGTGTAATGAATGGACAGATGGAGTAGGAGTGTATGTGGATGTGGGATGATGATAATGGTTGAGGTGATTCTGGTAGAAAACACAATCTTCACCTGAATTGAAGTAATGAGGTGAAAAACAATGGGATTGATGGAGGGATGCATGGTAAGGAGTGGAGGAGATGAATATATGTGAGGTAGGATTCCCTTTGGATCTTTTCTTTGCTCCTTGCTTGTCTTTCTCGCCCACTTGCAAATAACAATTGTGTTTTTTCTTTTATTATATATATTTTAAAAACACCTAGGCTACTTTAGAGAGGTTTTCACCTTATATATCTTCCTTGGGTGCCTCAAGGAAGGTTTTCACCTAGGGATCTTCTTACTCTTTTTCATTTCTTCTCATCCTTGGGCCGCTTCATGAGGTTTTCAACCCAAAAATGGGACTTGAGCGCCTCATGGAGGTTTTCACTTGAATCCTTATTCTTTTTTCTTTTTCAGCGTCCCGATGAGGGAGGAGCTGGAACTTGCTCCATCATCAATGAACTCTTGTTTCGATAAAGACCTTTTGTACATTTTCAATCGGTGTCCATTAACTAGCAATGGAATGGATTCTTTATCAATAGTTCTTATTTGCATGAACCATTGTCATGGCATCTTTCCACCACATAAGGTCTGAGCCATCTTGTCCTTAACTTGCCCTTGAAGTCTTTATACCTTGAATCACATAACAATGCCCAGTATCCCTCTTTAAATTGCTTCTCCTTGATATGTTTTTCATGCTAGATCTTCCTCTGAAGTTGAACTATCTCTGTATGTAGGAGGGCCTGCATTTTGAATTCATCCAAGCCATTTAAATGCAACAACCTTTCTTTCTATGCATGAATGAGATCCAAATATAGTTGGGTTTCCATCCTCAATGTGTTATATTCAAACTCAATGGAAAACAAAGCATTTTTCCCATAGACCAACTCATAGGTTGTAAATCCAGTGGTGGTCTTCCATGTTGTATTATAGGCCCAGGTGGCCTCAACTAGTCTTTCTGCCCAATCCTTTTTGTTGCTGCTCTCTACCTTGGTTAAGATGTTCTCCAATGCCCTGTTGGTCACCTCCACTTGCCCATTAAGTTGTGGATGATAAGAAGTGGAGGTCCTATGCTTGATTTTGTGATGGCAGAGTAGTTCTTCAATCATGCTGGAGGTAAACTGGCTGCCTTGGTCTCTGACTATCTCTCTAGGGTACTCAAATTTGTAGAATACATTCTCACTTAGGAACTCAACCACCTTCTCTTCTGTTTCTACCTTAATTGTCTTGGTTTCAGCCCACTTAGTCAAATAATCAATGCACACAATGATGTGTTTTTTTTTTCTTTGAAGGAGGGTTGATAGGCCCAATGAAGTCCATGCCCCACTTGTCAAATGGCTCTAAAGTCACTTGAGGTTGTAGGGGCATTTCATCTCTTGGAGTAGGCTTTCCCATCCTCTGGCACTGATCACAC
This sequence comes from Pinus taeda, assembly GCA_000404065.3. NCBI lineage: Eukaryota > Viridiplantae > Streptophyta > Pinopsida > Pinales > Pinaceae > Pinus > Pinus taeda. Next base: position 57,065 of record APFE031129312.1, read on the forward strand.
TGACTAATATACTTTTTCACATCCTGATGAAGAGTAGGCCAATAATAGCCTGCTTGCAACACTTTGAATGATGTCCTCTTTGCTGCAAAGTGACCTCCACAAGGCCCATCATGACAGGTCATAAGGATGTGAAAGACTTCCTCTTCCCTTACACACCTTCTCAAGATTTGATTTGGGCCAAGTTTGAATAGAATTCCCCCAATCCAGGTGAAGGGGGAACTCTTTGTGACTATCTTACTCTTTTCTTTGGAGGGAAAGTTTGGTGGGAACTGTGATGATACCAAATAGTTTGCTATATTAGCAAACCATGGGGAGAGAACTGAAATAGAAAACAAATGCTCATCTGGTAACTATTCATCCACCATTTCTTCTTCACCTGCAGGGAGATTCATTCTAGATATAAAGTCAGCAACAACATTTTCCTTACCATGCTTATCAATAATAGTTAGATCAAACTACTGTAATAAAAGCAACCATCTTATAATTCTAGCATTTACATCTGGCTTGTTCATTAAATATTTGATTGCAGCATGATCTATATGCACAAATGTTTGATAGCCTGTAATGTAATTCCTAAATTGGTTTAATGAATGCACAACAACCAGGAGTTCCTTTTCAGTCACAGTATAGTTTAGCTCAGCCTTTGACAGGTTCTTACTGATAAAATAGATGGCATAGGGCAATTTCTCCTCTTCCTGACCTAAGGCTGCTCCTATGGCTTTGTGTGAGGCATCAACATGAATATGAAAAGGAAGGGCCCAGTTTGGGCCTCTAAGGATTGGTGTAGTGGTTAACTTATCCTTTAGAATGTCTATGGCCTCTTGACAACTCTTTGACCATATAAACTCAGAATCTTTGGCCAACAACCCGAACAAAGGAGAGGTCAACTTGTT
>APFE031129312.1:58766-69630 GCA_000404065.3 Pinus taeda
GCATGCATTAACTGATTGAACTCACAATTAGTTCCTCCAACTGTTTGGAACTAATTTAACTGGACTTAACTCAGTTAAATGAGCTAACTAATTACAACTCAAATATAACTCATCCTTATCTCCTTAACTAAAGGATAAATTCCTTAATCAAAGGGATAACTATTGCATGTCTTCACAAAGACTTCATGTTTGAATTTCACCAACTAATTAACTCAAGATGAATTAATTGTTTATTTTTCAAACAGCTGGTGAGACTAAATTCAAATTTTAATTCTCAATTTTAATTCAAGGACAAATTAAAATTGGAATATATCCTGAAATTCTATCTATAGCAATGCTATTTTTAGCATTTCTTATTGCTATTTTCAACACTCCCTCTCAACAAGAAAGGAATTCAACTCGATCCCGAACCTGAACCTTTGGAATTTTCTGCATGCAACACTTCTCTCAAGTGTTGTTGCTCCAAAAACTCTAGAAACAAAAAATATCCAACCTAAATTAGAATGTTGCCTCTGTCATCAAACTCTCTGACTGTTATTGCCTCTATCGACTGAAAACTCTGCACCTCTGTGCTCTTCAGTACCTGAATGCTCTAGCCTCTGTCACTTTGATCTCTGACTGCATCAATCCCACTAATTCCTCCTGTTGCATCTGTGCTGTTGTTGGTCCTTTCTCCCAGCACTGCACCTCCTCTCATCATGTTGCATCATGCTGCCCACTGTTGCACTGCAACTCAGTTATTGAGAAGTACGTAATTGATCTCCCAACTGACCTCCCTATTGGGCTAGAAACACCCTCTGATGTTGAAGCTCCCTCTGCTACTCCATCTGCATCTGTCTCTACCCACTCAGCTAGTCTTGCTATTCCTTGTCGGGGTTCCCGTAGCATGGTCTAATCAAAGAGGATGGGTACCTCAAGGATCCTGCCCCTATTTCAGCCTTCATTGGACTATCACTTCACATCGCCCCACCTCACACCTGGGGGTATGTCTGCGTGTGATCCCTCTGTTGACTTCCCTCAAAATTTCCCCCTACTTAAGGTCTCTTCATGAGTGGATGTCTCCACTCAATCTCCTCTCAACATCTCTAATTGTGGCTCCTCTACAATTGTCTAAGACTTCTTCTTGGACTGCATGTTGTGAGGTAATTTACTCTCCTTCTCAACCACCAAGTCTCTAATATTGGCCTTGCTCCTCAAGGCTTTGCATGCATCTTGAAACTCAAGAGCATAAAAGATCTGTACTTGTGAATTGATTTGTTTCACCTGTCCCATGGTGATGTGTCTAAGGAAAACCTTTCCCTTACTGAAGACAACATCGTAGCCTTTGTCCTCCAACATTGCGATCGATACCAAGTTCTTCTTTAGTCCAGGGACATACTTCACATCTGTCAAGGTGATAGAAGTTCCATTCTCCCTCTAAAAAGCAACCGTGCCCACTCTTGAAACACTATACCTTTCATCATCACCCATCTCTATGAGTATCTTGAGGTCTTTCTCCTCCAAGGTATTGAATAAACTTTTATCGTCGATCATGTGGAATGAGGCTCCACTGTCAAGAAACCAACCACAACCCATCATCGATGAAACCATGCATGCGATGAGGGTGAAGTCCATTTCGAACTAAGAGGCTAATGCATCACCTTCAGATCCATCCGAGGATCCCTTCTTGGACTTCTTCGATGGGAAATTAGTCGCATAATGACCCATCTCGTGACAATTAAAGCATCTCACTTTAGATTTTTCACCCCTCTTCCCTCCATGAGAAGAACTCGAATTGGGATGAGAATCCTTCTTTTTCCCTTTCCTTGCCTTACTCACTAAGGCCAGATTTTCTTCTTCCTCTTTGGATGAGGAACCATCTCGTGTGCTCCTCCTGATCTCCTCCTACATGAGATTTGACCACACTCATTCCAAATCCGGTAGTTTCTCTATTCCATTCACTGAGTCCTAGTAGCTATTCTAGCTCTTAGGAAGACTGAGGAGAGAAAGACTCACCATATCATCATTGGTTGTCATTATTCCTACACTTCCAAGCTCATCTCTACAGGTGGTGATCTTGTTCAGATATGTAGAAATAGTGTCGCCCTTTTCACACTTGGTTTTCCGAAGCTTGTCCTTGAGCGCCAGCTTCCTCTGGTTGCTACTATTCTGATATAGGTCCTTCAATGTATTCCACATTGAAAACGCAGCCTCCTTCCCATGGAGACTCGATACAATATGGTCTCGAACTCCCTCTAGGATGATCTGTCTCGCCCTCGCCACACACTTCTTCCATTCAGCCTACTCTTGTGCATTAGTTGCAGCTGACTTGGGGATTTCTTGATCGATGAAGTCTTTCAAACCATTGCCTTCTAATACCGCTTCCATGCAATCCTTCCATGCTATGTAATTCAAGCTGCCATCCAGGGCATACTCGAGTCTCAAGCCATTGAACGCCATTGGTGAACTTTGGATGTGATAAGAAATTGATTTTGTACCTGCAATCAAGGACTTCAACCTTCGAAATTTTCCCTTCTCAATATGTCGTTCACAGCTCTGATCACCTTTGCTTTGATACCATGTAGAAATTCTCACTGTAGATTAAACTGATTATGCAATGTACTAAAGCAAAATACTTAATCTACTTCTACAATCAAACTTGTGGAAGCTTAATCGATTTTGAGAAAGTTCAAACAAAACACATATAACAGAGAAGAAGATTCAATCACACATGAAACACAGAAGAATACTTTGGGGAAAGCCTCAGCTAAAAACCCCGCTATCTGTATTATCATAGAAGGTGGAAATACATCATAATTATACAAAGCCTTAGCTCTCATAGCTAGCCAACTCTCAGTACAATCCCCCTGGATGCTCACAGGCAAACAAGGCTTCTCACAAACCTTCTCCTCTACCCTCCAAGCCTCCTATTTCCTTGCGCTATTTCTCCTGGGCGATCCTACTATTACCAAGTGTAACACTGATCACTCACATTGATCTCACACCATGTAAAACTATGCAATCCTCAAGGAACCTTTTTCCTTTTGCGTGGATGAGTTTCCTTTATAGAAAAATTCCTCCAACTAATAGTACATTGTCCTTGTCTTTAATCTCAACTGGGCCTTTGTCTGAACTGACATGCATGAGTTATTTATGAGAGAATATTCAGTTATCTGGAGTACACTAGTTTCATGCATGCATGCATTAACTGACTGAACTCACAATTAGTTCCTCCAACTGTTTGGAACTAATTTAACTGGACTTAACTCAGTTAACTGAGCTAAATAATTACAACTCAAATAAAACTCATCCTTATCTCCTTAACTAAGGAATAAATTCCTTAATCAAAGGGATAATTGTTGCATGTCTTCACAAAGACTTCTTGTTTGAATTTCACCAACTAATTAACACAAGATGAATTAATTAATTATTTTTCAAATAGCTGGTGAGACTAAATTCGAATTTAAATTCTCAATTTTAATTCAAGGACAAATTAAAATTGGAATATATCCTGAAATGCTATCTATCGCAATGCTATTTTTAGCATTTCTTGTTGCTATTTTTAATAATCATAGCCTTAAGGTGTAAAGTCATCCATATAATTTCCACAGCATCATGTACTAATTCAGAAAAAAAATACTCAAGACTACTCTCTGGAAAGTGGCAGGAGCATTGCATAGGCCAAAAGGAAGGACCCTATAGGCAAAATTAGCCCAAGGACAAGTGAATGTGGTCTTATCCTGGTCTTTTGGGCAAATTTGAATTTGGTTGTACCCACTAAATCCATCTAGGAAAGAAAAGAACTTCTTCCCTGCTAGGCCATCTAGCACTTGGTCAATGAAGGGTAGGGGGAAGTGATCCTTCTTTGTGGCTTTTTTCAACTCCATATAATCAACACAAATCCTCCACTTACCATTTTTCTTGGGAACTAACACTAAAGGAGAGACCCACTCACTATCTGAGATAAGGTAAATGAACCCTGCATCTAGTAGCTTTTGCAGTTCTTCTTTGACTATGTCTTTAAGAGCTGGATTCATCCTCCTTTGTGGTTGCCTGATTGGCTTGCAACCTTCTTTGATGTATATGTGGTGAGTACACACTGAGGGGTGTACTCCCTTCATTTCCTTGTAACTCCAAGAGAAGGCTTCTAGGTTCTCTCTCAAAATGTTCAATAGCTTTTCCTCTTCTAAAGCATAAAGAGATGGATTAATTTTCAAGTTTTCTCTAGGAAAAATTCTATGGTTTTGACACAAAGTGGGTTGGAATTGGCCAAGCATAATTCAATTGGATTATTTTTTCTGGGTTTCCCTTACTTCCCCTTCTAATGGCAGTGAACTAGGAGTTGGACTTTGGAGCAGGTGTTCAATTAAGTCATCCTCATCTTGCTATCCTCCTCCTATGATTGCTTCCAAAGCATAAATTTGGGCAAAATAAACTTCATCTTCTTCCTCCTCCTCTAGCCATAAAGGTAAATCATGCTCTAGGGTAGGTTGAGCTGGAGGGTATTGGACTAATTGTTTGGACAGATGCCCATTCTTGATGGTCATATTCCCAGCTCTGCAACTAATGTAAGAATCAGTTGTGGCCAACCATGGCCTCCCAAGAATGAGAGGGTAACCAGTAAGCTTAGCCTTAGGCTGGAGAACTAGGAAATCTGCAGGGTACTCCCAGGAGTCAATGGAGACCATCACATCCTCCACAATTCCCTCAGGCGTGACTGTGGAATGGTCTACAAGTTGCAGCACTGTTGTGGTCTTCCTTAATGACCCTTAGAGGTTGATCTTGATCATGGTGTCCTTATTCATCACATTAATTGTAGCCCAAGATCAATCAAAGTGTGTGGGACAATAGTGCCATTGATGTGCACATCTACTACAGGGCTTCCAGGGTCCAAATATTTTGGACATATTACCTACCCCAACATTAAGTGAGACAACTTCCCAATGACATTAATGGTAGGGGCATCCCTTTTTCTTCTTCCTGGATGCTTGAAGCACTTGTCCTTAATCAATTTATTGTAAATGGGAACATCTTTGGTTGTCTAGAGAAGGGGGATATTTACAGATAGATTCTTCAATTCTCCCAGAAGTTTAGTTTCTTTTGGGGTAGGCTGGAGTGGTTGGGCTAATATCTCAGGAAAGGGTGGATTTATTTTAAGGTTGTTTACCTCTCTTTCTTTCGCAACCTCCCTGTGTGGAGAGGGAGGTTGGTTCTCTGGGAGAACCCTCCCAGATATTAGGTTGATCTCCTGGATTTCTACAGCATAAGCTGGGTATGATGTCTCTCCATTGTATGCTTGTTGAGCCTACCTATTGTTTGGGTTCAGATTTGGCTGGGCAGGCATCTGGGGTTTCTTAGGTGGAGAAAAGTGCAGGAGTTGTGGTTGGGTAGGTGGTGGAGGCAATAGGGCTGGAACATTGTTGAATTGGGGCCTCCACCCTTGGTGTGGGGTATTCCACTGATGTTGTGGCTGGACATAAGGTTGAAATGATTGACTGGTTGGCTGGGATTGATACTGAGATGCATAGGACCAAGGAGGGGGTCTAGACCAGGAAGGATGAGCAGGGGTTCCCCAAGAAGGTATATTTGTAGCTTGTTTGGGGTTGTAGTATGCATGGGGTGGCCCTTGCATACCCTGCTGGTATGGTCTAGGGCCAGGTGGTACCATTTGGTTGATGTAGCAAAGTTGCTCAGTGACCCCTTCAGCTCCTTGATATACAACTTTGAGTCCAGGTAAAGAAGGGCACTTGTTTGTGGAGTGGTTTTCTTCACAGATTGAGCAAATATTAATACAGTTTAATGGACATTCATTCCTAGGATGCCTCTTGGTGCATCTAGGACAAAAGATGGCCAAGGCTCTCTCTGCTTCCTCTTGCTTCCTTTCGATTTTCATGGTGTCCAATTGCAAGGCAAGGGTTTGCAGCATATCACTTTTGAAGTCTTCAAGCATATTTCCAATTTCACCCTTAATGGATAAGTTAGAGGATGATGTATTGGCCATAGGTTGACCACTCCTACCCTTTTTCCTGGCTGCCCTAGAATGGTTTCTAGAGACAGTCATAATATCTTCATAGGGTAATTGGTAGACATCTCCTCCTGCTATCATATGTAAGGCATCTAGAAGATCCTCCCTTACTCCTCTAAGCAGGACCAATTTTAGTGACTCAGGATCAAGTGTGCACCTAGCCCTTTTGTAACTGAGCTGGAATCTTTCTTCATAGTCTTCTAAGGATTCATCCTGGCCTATGGTCATCCTGAAAATATCTTCTTTAGTATCCTTTAACCTACAATAGTCCCTATATTTGTTGTTAAAGGTTTGTTGCATCTGAGCCCAAGTTGTGATGTTATCTCCAGGTAAACCCATGAACTAGCGCAATACTGCATCCTTGAGGGTAGATGGGAATAGCTTTAACTTTTTCTCATCATCAGTATAGGCATAGGTTCAACATATAACATAAAACTCAAATAGGAAGGTGTCAGGGTCTTTTGTGGTCAAGCCATGGAAATGAGGTAGAGCAGAGGGGCTTATATTCTTCATCTTAGTGTCCCTTTTGGTTTTCCTGATGGGGAAGGCACCCTCAATTCTCTCTCTATTTCCTCTGTCATTTCAGTTTTCAGCCATTGGTTTAGTAGGAATGGGTTCTTCCTCTTCTTTTTCCTCTATAGGTTCCTCAAATAGGTAAGGTTACTCACCTAAAGGGTCTTCCAATTCACCGTCACTAAAGAAGAAAGAAGATTGACTGTGGGATGTAGTGGGGATATTTGACAAGAATTTACCTAAATTCTCCCTATTCCTACGAGGCATGAAAGGAAATGTTTTTGGGTTGGTTTTTGTAAGATTTTGTCAAAGCTAGAAAGTACTTGCAAAATGGAAAGGAAAGCAGATAATGAAAACTAAAAGAAAGAAAGAAACTAGATTACTTTTGCATAAACAAACTAATGGAAGAAAATTGAAGACTAGAATTAGAAGAAAAGCAAGTTGAAGACTAGCAATAGAAGAAATCAATAATTACTTCTACTTAGACACCTCCCTGGCAATGGTGCCAAAAAGTGATGAGCCTAGGTATTGCAACAATAATGCTGCAACTCCCAGGACTACCATATTTACTTATCAACCCGAGGTTCGTACAAACTTGGAGGTGACAATGCTATATGCACAAGTAGAAGTGAAGGTCCTGCCTATTGTCACTGTTTTTCTGGCAAGAGACCTCAGGGGTTCCAAGCCAAACTTCTATAGGGTCAGAAGAAGCTTAATTCTTTGATGGAAGGAGAGAAAACCTATTCTAAGAGAGAGCTACTCTACTGCAGTAGTGAAGAAAACAACATGAAATGCTAAACTTACACCATAACCTAACTAACCAATTAAATAACTTTGCTAAGTAGAATTGCTAAATTAACACTAACCTAATGCTAATTATCTAAGTTACAGAAGTAAAGAGCATCAAAACTAAACTAAGGTGTAACAAAGAAACTTAGGCTAAATAGGGTTTCAAGCAAAAAAAGAAATTGGAGGTCGAAAATAGTGAAAGGAGTATGTGAGGGAGCAACAATGCATAAGAACCGTTGGATTAGTTGGGTGAAAGGCAAATGAATGACGAAGATTAGATCGTAGGAGGTTACATAAAAAGATGGGCGAACAAGGTTAACTAACAGGATGAATGTTGGAGATCTTATCGTGAAGGCTTAAGTGAATGGATGGAAAAACAAGGGAACAAAGCAGATGAACGACAGAGATCGTGTCGCGAGGGATTAGGTGAGTGGATGGACAAACGAGGTTAACAGGAGATGAATGGCTGAAATCTAATCACGTAGGTGAAGTCAAGAGATGGATGGACGAGGCTAACAAGAGCGATGAACAACTAAGATCTTATCGTGCAGGTAAATTCAAGAGATGGACGACGAAGATCATATCACGGGGAAAAGATATGTGTGGAAATGAGGGAGCAGGTTTCTAAGGCAGTAAGTAGTTTCTCGTGTGCCCTTCAGGTTCTAAGCAGTATTTGGAAATTTCACGTGATTAACCCTACTGCACGACACGTAGCATGATAAAAACACTTTTCTTGCATGCTCTCAAGTGGATAACGTTCGTGCACTAATTTGCGCGAGATTGCATGATATTCGTTGGATCAGGCAGGACTGATCAACGGTGTAGATCGGCCAAGCTAGTTGGCAATCAGGTGAAGCAATAGTTGTTGGATCAGGTAAGGCAGATCGACGGTGGGGGTTTAAAGTACCTAAAGTGATTGGGTTATGCAGTAGCCATTGGATCAGGCGAGGCAAATCAATGGTGGGGACTTAAAGTTCATAAAGTAAGTGGTGGACTCCACGTGAGGCAGCAGTTGGAGAAAATAGTGAATCAGGCGGTGATTGTGAAAGTTTGTTGGTGATCGGACGATGAGGAAGTGATGTATGACGAGCGTGCTAAAGGCGGTTTCAAATGAAAATAACAAAGAAAACTAGTGTGGGTGAACAAATAACTACATTAAACAGCAAACTCCATAGCCCATGTGAGAACTAGAAACTGTATTTTTGGGGTTGCCGAAGGGTCTCTTCCTCAAGTCATGGTCCCAGAGGGAGGAGATGAGGTTGAGACACCTATGCACAACCTGATAGTGATATTTTTCCTCTAAATAACCTGTGAACTAAAAGAAGGCACAGATGGAAGCAATCTATAGCACAACCGATCTACTGTACATTATTGTAATGAAAATGCATCTACCTAGCAAATAACCAGAAAAACCATGAATCCTACTTAAGCAATTGAACAGAACCAGAAATCTATTTAAACAAATAAACAATGAATAACCAGGAAACTATGCTAGCATACATGTATAGTAAAGAGGACCTTTGGTTCCTTGGGTCAGGCCCTAACCCAAGAGCTTCAACCCTCGGAGTTAACTCAGAGCTGGCTTAAACAAAACTCATTCTTATTATAAAATCCATGGATTACAGAGAAAACTTTCACAAGTCTCTTGCAACTCAAAAATAAAACAGAGTTTTACAATAGAAGTCTGAATCCTACTGAGGTCCTAAGCCTCTCTATTTATACATTTGATGTCTCTAATGACTTCCTTCCCATTAGGGAGGCTTGGCCTCTAACTCAAGAAAAACTCATTTCTGTCCTTTTCACTTGCTCGACTATCTTCTAGTCTTCAAAGTGATGGTTGTTTGCACTCCGAGTTGGTGGAGGAATATTCGAATGGAGGGGTAGTAAATGAGGAGAATTTACCTCCTATAATTACTCTCCCTTGTCCCTTTCTAGTTTTACCAAGGTCTTTGCCATAGTTACTTTCTTTTATCCTTTATACCTGCATTTTCCTTGCTTTTATCCTTTATTCCTTCATTTCATGCACATTAGACCACAAAGCAACATATCCAACTTTAACTCATTTCATAAACAAAATATAATCAAAAGTATGCAATAAGTTGTGAGAATAGTTGGTTTGACTAAGCTAGGAGGTGAATTAAGGCCAATTAAGGCCCATATAAATACTCAATGATGAGGCTCATCACCTAGGCCTTAGCATATTTTAATAAGAATGTATATCAAATATGGTAAGTGGCAATCTCATTCAAGATTTTACTGCATAGGACCAAATTTGTATTGTCCATGCTTGACAGGATCCATTCGATGCCTTCTGCACAAGGCATCACTAGGAATATTCATGCAACTCTATATATCTTGGACCTTTTGATGCTTATATAAACTTCCATGTATTCCAAGTATTTTGAGAATTGATTTTTCATGAAAGAATATTTTATGTCCTTCCATGAGAGTTTCAAGGATTTGTCTATGAGGCATTGTGAATGTTATCTCAAAATCCAGCACTAGAAGGCTGCAAACCAGGCTAACTTCAAGTAACTATTTCAAACCAGACTTTGGCTAAAGCTTAGCCTCTTTAGCCTGAGAGGGCTCTCTCAAAGGTTATTAATGTTGACCTATGACAAGATGGCTAACTCTTGTATGATACAATGAACAAGTATGCTGGCTGGATAAAATATTAAATTGATTCCCATTCGGCTTATGGAGTCACTCATACCTCAGTAAACAACAGCACTATCTTTTCATAGAAATCAGGGCACTTAACATCTAAATGTTCAAAGATAACTCACATGAAACCACAGTTTGCAAAGGCATACAGGAAGTCAGAGCATGATCAATGAGTTCTGAGTGATTATGCATTTGTAAAACTGTAAAAGAACATTAAAGAAATATACCATCACACATTTGAACAAGAAGATCCATTGTGAATCCTGAGAAGGAAAGCAGTCATTTGTATCACTGAAATTCTATTTACACATAAGCCAAAACAGTCCTCTGTTTTTTATAAAATATCCAACCCCTGTTACATCCCTGTTTTAGCTATTTATAGCATTCTTACTTCTACCTAATTCGAGTTTCCTCCTCCAGCATGAGGGGAATTTAATAACTCGATCCTTATCTCTAATGACACTTAACAGCTATGTAACTAATCATTAAATACAACAAAGTGCTTAACTGGAGTTTAAAGAGTCCTAATTTAAATATAACTGTAACTCTATCTTCCTCGTAGCATGATTCCTTCTTGATTCTAGACACCTGGTCTCTTTTCAGTTGGGCTGAGATGGCTGAGATGAGTATTCAATATTCCATGCTGGCCTAGGATGTTGAATGCTTTAATGGTTCAATGATGCTAGGAGAGATACTCTGTTTTTCGGTTCCAGTCTTCCACCACCTATTTGAATATGTAGCAGCATGTCTTTAGCTCTTTAATAACCCAAGAATATAGAGCATTACCATGTTCCTGATGTGCTGGAGGTTTCATTGATGGACAGGTGTGCAAGCCAAAACTCCTCGTATGCAGCTCCTTCCAAACCCTAATGACCGATAATAAAGTGACTTTAT
>APFE031129312.1:72972-119568 GCA_000404065.3 Pinus taeda
TTGACTCCTTAGATATAATAATAATTATAAAGATTATTAATATTAATTTAGTTAAAGGAAGTTTGACTGGGGTCCTTAGGTTGAAAATTAGCCGTTGGAGTCTCTGCTTAGACTATATAACACGTTAAACTGGGTCTGTATCTTCAACTTGTCCTGATGATGAACCACACTAGTTGGTTCGAAACGCGTCGACAAATGATCAATTATGTGATTTCGCTAAAAAGTTTCTAATCAAATGCTATGGATCACAGAAGTCTAAATTCCTTAACAATTAGTTTCAATAAGTTTCCTATCTATCACATGAAAATTACTCAAAGATAATGATCATGGGCAGAACAAGGAAAATTGGAAGCACAAGCCTATCAAGAATGAGACAATGTAACTTAACTAGTCACTGGAAGTGAACACTATGCCATGGCAAAGAAGAGGATGCATGTTGGGATAATAATGGACAAAAAGGGCCTGACTGAGGCTTGAGGATGTGTTATGCGCTCATGAAGAGAGTGAGAGACTGCTTGGGCGAAGGGACAAGGAGGGAGCAAAATATTGCTTGACAACCATTGTACGCTTTGGAGGAGCCAATGAAGGCACAATAATAGTGGACAAGGATGCTAACTTTTGCTTGTCGGTGCACTTTGCACTCAAGAGAGGGGCTTGTTTCTTGTTGGGCATAATTTTCAAAAATAAAGGGTCCTTGTTTCCCAAAAGTGTTCTCTAAAGGGATCTTCTTATGTTGGGCTCCGTTTTGGTGGACAAAGCATCCCTGCTTTCTAGAAGTACACTTTGCTCAAAGATGGGCTAAAAATAGCTAAATGATGGCTAGCAACAAGTTTTAAACACAGTAACAATGAAAGAAAATAGTTGCAAGTGTTTATAAGCTTAGTTGTAATCATGAATGGAAGGTGAAAGGTCATGGGATATGAATAATCACAAGAAACACCACTTGCGATAGTAAGACGATACTTTTATGAGGATGTATGGATGAAAACAACACTTAATAAGTGAAAATAAATTGAAATTCCACTAAGGAAAACAAAAACACCACTAAACACAACAAAGGAAATCAAAAGATACAATGTGCAAAACTTACTGAGAATTGACACACTTGTAATCAATATTGAAACAAAATCCTTGTGATGAGGGAATGTGCTCAACCCAGAACGAACAGTGATTATGAGAATGAGTGATGAGATGGGCTTGTTTATAAAGAAAACCTACATGCAAATCAAGTTCATGCATGATTTCCACTTGTCAATTGACGAGTGAGTTAGTTACAAGAAGCGGAGTGGCCTCCTATTTTCTAGGAGTATGCTCAACATGCATATAATAATGGTGCATACAAGAGAAACAAGAGGGCATAGTCACTGATCTGAAGGAGTGCATTGGAGTTAACATCAGAATGGAACAATCACTAATAAGAAGGACTTCACGCTCCTTTTTCACTGAGAGTGTGCTTAACTAAGTGAAAGAAATGCGCTTACTAAAAGTTTGAAGTGCACTCATGGTTGGGAGGGCACAATTTCGTCCAACAATGGCTTTTGTGACTGTTATCTTTACAAAGTGCGCTTTTTTATGAGAAAAGTTACACTTTTGTGTGATATGCATGTTAAGTGAAGAAAAGCTAACACTAATTCAAAGTAAGGTAGTTTTACTCCTATCTTTAGAAATACGACACAAGTGCTTCTAAAGATAATAAGATGACACAAGTGCTTCTAAATATAAGAAGACGACACTTATGAAATGTTGGCCTAGGAGGAAAAGCGACACTTAGGAAATACAAGGATAGTCGGCACTTAGAAAAACATGAACAAACAACAAGATGACAAAAGATAACTTGAGACGATAGTTCATGTAGGCTCCAAATTTGAATAAGGCAAAAAATATTGGAGGGTTGTTGTTGTAGCAACAACACTTTCCTAAGAGTGAGCTTGTAAATTGTGCCACATCTCCAATTTTTTAAATTGATTCTGAAATTTCTACCTAAGGTAATTTGGTATGTCTCTTCAAATCTCTTAAATATTCACAGTTTGAAGTGTCTCAAAAAAAAAAAAAAAAATTATAAAGAAAATGCCAAGATCACTCATGATTTTAAGACCATTCATAAACACTAACTTCTACAAGGTATATCTATGAAAGTATAGGGAATTTGAATGTGAAATTTTGAGAAGATCTATCATGATATTGTTCCTCCATATGGTCAAAATCTCACGGTTTGAATCTTACTGGAAAACAAATTATAGAAAAAATGCCAAGATTACTTGTTTGAAACTTATTTTAGGAACATTCACAAACCCTAACTTTCACATGATATATCTCTTAAGGTATAGTGAAATTGAATATGAAATTTTGACTAAATATTCCATAAAATTTCTTCTTAATATGCTCAAAATTTAACCATTTGAAACTTCCTAGAAAAAATAGTTATGAAGAAAATGTCAAAACAACCTTTTTGAAGCAGAAAAACCCTAGGTTTGTATGCTCTTATATTAAATGTTATGAACCATGCACCTTAAAAATGATAAGAAACCAATAATTAAAGTCCACTGGTAAGGGGAAGCCTCCTTTTACAATGAATACAATGTGTAAGGCAAAATTTAATGTTCCTAAGACTAAGTCTCCTTGGTGTGTCCATGTGTGTGTGTGTGTGTGTGTGTGAGAGAGAGAGAGAGAGAGAGAGAGAGAGAGAGAGAAATGGTGCAATTATAATGAAAGGGTTGTGAAAATTTCTTGAATGCAATTAACTGGAGATTTATCTTCTAACTGTTAGCAGCTTATTTGTATTTTGTAATTTACTTATGAAAAATAATGATAAATTCACAATTGCATTCAGAATAAAAACATTGCGGAAATATAAAATATGGACTTGAGAAATAGATTCAAACACACAAAAAAATTAACATTGTTGTTTTTACACAATTGTCCTTGGAAAAACCCCAAAGGGAAAACAGGTGTAGGAGGTAAGGGTTTATATTATTATGTTGAAATTTGGGAGAAATTGTATAGTTGGTTTCCTAACTAGAAAACCTTCGACAATCTACTGGAAAAATATCTAGAAGACAACCTTTTCTCCCTCTACAACTAATTTGGCCCTTTCCTAGCCACTCGCACCCATGTCTAGAATTCACACTTCCTTTAAGAATGCATAAATATGGATGTAAGAAAATCGTATAGCCCTAGAACCACCTCCAAGTGAGTTTTCCTACCTCTCTCTACCTCTGAAACCAAATCATTATGCATCCATGACACTAATCTAACCACTAGAAACTGAAACGTGGCTTCTTCCAGTAACTCACACTTGGAATCTGGCTAACTCACACTATTGTATTTGGCCTCCTCTGCAAAAAAATCGACCTCGTCTTTCCTATCACCTGGACACTAGAAATACTAAGGAGATCTTCCTCTGGAATATCTACTCCCAAATCTCTTTTGCAACCCTTCCTCTGATGTTTTCCCTAGCTTCAATTGTGCCCTTGTTGAATACCTACAATTGGGTAGTCAAATTTCTCAACTCATAACTAAATTCATCTCCAAGCCCTTCAACTTGTTCTTACAATGTCTCATTGGAGTCCCAACAACCACAATTACATCTCAAATGATGGCTAATATCATCTTGACTTCATCAATAGAAGCCTCTAGAGTGAAATCAAACTTCCTTAATTAATTAACTTTAATTAACCACTTTTCACAAGTTATACTTAGGAAATAATTAAATTATGGAAAATTAATTTAATTAATGCATCTCCATGTCATTTCTCGCGAAACCTCTTCTGGGTTTTGGAGATCTCGTGTTCCTTAGCCTCTTAGACATCATATGAGACTAGAAAACCTATTTTCTTCTACAAAAACTAGCAAGGGTACAATGCAAGGTTCTAGCCTACATAACAATAAAAATATATAAATGTAATAAATGAATATTTATGTCTTAATAAGGGAGTTTAGGGTTAATATGGGGCTTGCTTGGGTCTTAATAAAATGAAAGAAAATAACCCAAATGAACAACGTATATAGACATATATTGTTGGCCACGAAAGCAAAAATTTCTAGAGATGAACTCAAACAAAGAATGACCTCCAAACATGCTAGGGGGTGTATCTACTACAAGAGGATGCAAATTACAACAAAATTGAATTAAGAAAGAAGACACATAATTATACCTTCTAGTGACAAACACAAAGAATATAATGAGAGAATGAACCACAAGTAAAATTATTCTAATAAAGGAACATAATTACCCATATTACAACCCATTAAAATATAATTGATGTAAGAAATCTTAGCATTAGTCTTCAAAAGTTAGGCTTCAAGTTCCAAAAGAACTACAAACAATACTCCGTAATAATTCTTCAAACTTTCAACAACCTCAAACAATATCAAGAGCTTCTCTTATATAGAAAACAAGCTCAAAATCTCTTTTACATAAAATAAGAATATCTAAAATTGAGATCTTGTATCTATCTTAGGAAAGCATATCCAAATGGTTTCTTGTAATTTAATTCTAACTGACAAGTCATCATAACAAAAATGGATAATGAATGCCAAATAGAGTGCAATGTTTCATGATCTTCAAGTGGGATTAATCCTCCAAATACAGTTTTTTAACAAAAAAATCCAATTAAATAAGGATGTGTGGATGCTTTCTTAGGGTTTGCTCCTCTAGGCCAACAGTCAAGTGTTAATAATATGTTAAAAATATTTTTTTTATGGTTCATAACTCGACTTGTAAGGTGGATGTTTATTCTCCTCCCCACCCAAGTTCAATTCCTATAAGTGAAATGTTGGCTTGTTGTGATTAGGCTAAAAGGGTAGACAAACCCAGGATAGAAATCCTCTATGGTGTGGCTCAAGACGCCACAACCCTTGCTAAGTCACAAATTATCAGTATATCCAGCTTGCATTTTTTTGGATATACTCTTGGGTAATAGTAGCAATCAAGAGGCTTGATCTTGATCTTATCCTAGATCACTCCAATGAGTTATCAATTCCCATCATTCAAAAAAATATGCTAAATATAGCCCAAGGTTTAAGATAACCTTATCAACAACTCCATAAGTTCATCCTCTAATAGATAACAACCCTTGAAAAATGTGCCAAGTGATTGATACATGGTATATGGGTACATGATAACATAAGTCCATGTGCAAGGTCATTTTAACCAACTCTAATTCAAAAAGGGAAATGAAACACCCCATCAAAATTTGTGATGTGTACTGATAAGGCCTCAACATATGTGTCTTCATCCAAGAACAAGTGGAGTGCCCATGAAATTAGGTTTGAACCAAGTCAAATATGTTTTTCCCATGCTAATAATAGGCATACAATGGAGGGTACACCACCATGAATGAAATCAATGTATTAAATATGCATCATATAGTTATTAGGAGGTTAGACCTCATGAAAGTAAGTGGCCAAAGTAGGAGCACTTTCTACAATGATTAGAAACAATGTTAAATGTGCCATGAAAGTGATAGTAATGCCCATATGTCTTTGGGTGTTAACTATATCCATGTAGAATAATGTGCAAAGGAGGAGAAGCCAAGAAAAATGTGCAAGGTGATATCCACATGCCTCCAAATATGTGTTAGAAATTAATTAACAGAGAAATGAAATACACAAAATATTGCGGAAATGCAAATACATAATCACATAAAACAAGAGAGACACATATATACGTGGTTCACCCAATTTGAGCTACGTCTATGGACAAAAAACCAATCCTTCGTTTTATATTATCTAGCAAAATGAAGAGATACAACCTGCAATAGATTTGTGTTTCCTCTTTTCTCTCACATAGTCTCCTCTCTCTTTCTCACTTAGAATAATCATACATAGCCACAATATAATTCCATCATATATACCGAGGGTTTCCTTCTAGGGAAAAAAATCCTAAACTAACATAACTTCTACCATCGGATCATCTGTCTATTGAATGGCCCGAATTGACTACAAAATTACAGTATTTTACAAGGCAAAATTTTCATCTATTTTTAGCTTTGAGGGTGCTACCTCCGAACCCTCGCCAGGGGGGGCTCATAAAATTCATTGTAGTCCCCCTTGGACCCCCTTGATGGTGATTAAATGAGAAGCGTTGTTGCACCATTTAGGAATAGGGATCCAATGCGGCTGAAACAAAAACCTATGAACAATCAGGAAGATAATTAGGGTCCACACCCAACAATCTCCCACTTGGAGACTGATTATAGAAACTCCACCACTTCTTCACTTTCTAGATAATTCTTCCACTTTGGACCTGGTTGTTTCTCATCTCCATCATCATACTTGAAGACCTATCGAAACTGAGAAAAATCTCAGTTTCTCCCTGGTTACAAATTTTGTTAAAATATCTACAGGATTCTAGCTAGTGTGTACCTTTTCCAGCTTCAACTGTTCATATTCCAACACCGACCGTATGAAATGGTACTTGATATATATATGTTTAGTCTTGGAATGAAACATAGAGTTCTTTGCAAGATGAATGACACTTTGGGTATCAATGTATAACCTTCCCATCTCTTGCTTCTTTCCCAACTCATCCATAAACCTTTGTAACCAAATGATTTCTTTACTAGCCTCTATAGCAGCAACATAATCTAATTCTATTGTTGAAAGTGCAATAATGTTTTACAACTTTGAAACCCAACTGACATTTTTTCCACCTATAGTAAAAACATACCCCGTGGTGTTCCTCCTGTTATCTCTATCACCCGCGATATCTGCATCAACATATCCCTGCAGAGCAATGTTTGAACCTCTAAAGCATAATGCTTGATTTGTGGTACCTCTCAAATCCCTAATAATCCATGTCACTTCCATCCAATTCTCTTTTCCTAGATTGTTCATATACCTGCTTACAAGTCCCACTGCATGTGCAATATCAGGGTTTGTGCAGACCATTACATATATTAAGCTTCCAACTGCGAATGCATATGGAAACTTACACATGTAATCCATCTCTTCCTGGGTCTTGGGACACATCTCCTTACTTAGTTTGAAATGGCTAGCCAAAGGTGTACTAACTAGTTTTTCATTCCAAATATTAAATCTTTCTAACACCTTTTCTCTGTACTCACTATGAGACAATGTTAATTTGTGACTTTTCTTGTATCTAGTTATTCTCATACCAAGGATTTGTTTTACAACACCCAAATCCTTCATTGCAAATGAATTTGCCAATTTTATTTTGAGCACATTTGTTTCATGCATGTTAGACCCTGCAAAAAGAATTTCATCTACATACAATATCAATATAATATAGCCTCCATAATTTTTCTTATTAAGATAAACACAATGGTTAGAGTGACATCTAGTATAACCTTGTTTAGACATAAACCTATCAAATTTTAGATACCACTGCCTTGGAGCCTGTTTTAAGCCATACAAGCTCTTCTTCAATTTTCACACTAATATCTCCTTTCCTTTGACCTCATACCCTTGTGGTTGTTTCATATATATTTCTTCCTCCAAATCCTCATGGAGAAAGGTTGTCTTTACATCTAACTGCTCAAGCTGCAAATCTTTTTGGTTTCCACTAGACTTAAAATAGTTCTGATTGAAGTAATTTTAATAACAAGAGAAAAAAAAAATCAAAGTCTATACCGTTATTTTGTGCAAACCCCTTCATGACAAGCCTATCCTTATATCTATGTTTTCCTCCATCTTCATCCTTCAACCTATAAACCCATTTATTCTGTAATGTTGTTTTACCTGCAAGAAACTTGACTAAGTCCCAATTATAGTTATGCATCAATGAGTCCATATCTTCTTCCTAGTTTCTATCAACATTGCTTCTTCATATATTTCTGGTTCACTAGAATCAATCAACAATACATAATATAATGGACGAGAGTACCTTTTAGGGGGTCTACTTATCCTAGTAGATCTTCTAACACCACTTTCAGGTGTTTGAGGTGCTTGTTGTTGTGGTTGTTGATCATTATGATTTTCAAGCACCTTTACATTTTCTGTGATCTCATCAAGCACTACATATTATTTGTTTTCCTTTTCCTGTTTATTTTCCTGCATCTAGTCCTTATATGACACATTTTCATTGAATATGACATCTTTTCTCCTAATGATTTTGTTATTTTCATAATCATATAAGCGATAACCAAAATCATTAACACCATATCCAATAAATGTACATTTCTTTGATTTTGCCTCATGTTTTGTTCTATTTTCTTTATTAATGTGGACAAAGGCTTCACAACCAAAAATATTTAAAAATGAGTAGTTTACCTTTATACCTTTCCATGCCTCCTTTGGAATACCACCATCCAAGGAACTTGAAGGCCCTCTGTTTATTAGATAAACAATAGCATCTACAAAATCTTCCCAAAATTGTAAGGTAAATCTTGCATGCAATCATGCACCTTGTACGCTCCATGATTGTCCTATTCATCCTTTCTGACATGCCATTTTCTTGTGTCGTTCCTGGATTTGTCTTCTCTCCGCGAATTTCATGTTCTGAACAATAGTTATCAAAACCTTTGTTGCATTATTCACCTCCATTTTCTGATTTGAGACACTTCAACTTCTTTCCTATCTCATTCTCAATCAAATATTTCCATTTCTTGAAAGTATCAAATACATCAGATATATTTTGAATACAATAAATCCAAGTTTTTTCTAATTGCATCATCAATAAAAGTAACATAATAGTGAGAGCCACCAAGAGATAATACTTGAGTTGGTCCCCATACATTTGTATGCACAAGCTCTAATTTTTCTCTCTTATTTTCCTTCCCAACTTTGATGAATCTGACTCTTTTATATTTTCCATAAACATAATTCTTACAGAAATTCGATTCAACATGCTTCAAACCTGACAACATTTTTTTTGAGTAAAGAATTTGCATCCCTTTCTCACTCATGTGCTCGAGCCTATGATGACACAATATCATATCTTCTCTTTTGGAGGTTAAATCATTAACAAAATTAAAAATACCATTGCATAAATACAATGTACCAACCTTTTCTCCTTTTGCTATTACCAGGACTCCTTTAGCGACCTTCCAGGTTTTGTCTATAAAAATATTTACACAACCTTCACCTCCCAACTTCCCTGTTGATATTACAATTTTCTTCAGATACGGAACATGCCTTTCTTTATAAAACCCTTACCCATTCCAATGATTTTGCAGGGTTTATCATCACCTAGACGAACTTGTCCAAAATCTCCTTGAACTTAGTCATGAAAATGTTTCCTATCAGGGGTGGCATGGAATGAGGCCCCTGAATCTACTACCTAGACATCAATAATGTTCTCTAATGAAAGAATCAAAGCACCTTACAACACATCACTTGTCAGATTTGCTTCATGAGTGTTCTCTTGTTGCCTATCTCCTTCTTTTCCCTTTTGATATTTGCAGTCTTTCTTCAAGTTTCATTTCTTCCCGTGTTTCAAGCACACTATCCTTGATCTAGATTTGGATCTACCTTTTCTTGACTTACTGCAATTTCCTGGGCTCTATTATGAATATTTTTATTCATAACTTATATCTATATACATAAATCTTAGTTAAATAAAAAATAAAATAAATAATAAGATAATAATAAATAAATAGTAATAATTAATAGGTTAATTTAATTAGTGACCATTAATTATGAAAAAAAACTTATGTTAAGAGACATGATTTTTAAGCCCTTGTGGCTAGTCAACTCCTACAAAGGAGAACCACCCAAGGTCTTGTAAACCATCTTTTGAATATCGAATAATAAATTATAATGTTTTATAAATGAGTATCCAAGTGATAAATCTAGTGACAAGGTTTGTGTGTTTCAATGGTATCAGAGCAGTCAATCCCCCGACCCGTGAATGTACCTATTCCACCTGTTCATCTTCTCACCATGATTTGTTCCTGTGTGCTCACTGTGTTCTGTTCCTGTGTGCTCACTGTGCTCACCATTCGCTTCCCAAACGACACCTTCCACTACTGACCTACATTCCACTGCCCACATCACACACTCCGCAATCCCTTGTCACACTCCATAACCCTCTACCCCCGTAGCGCTTCCCATACATTCTGCTATGCCTTCCCCCCAACAACTCCCACAGATTGTGTTCATGTCTAACAACCGACGAGTAGCCACACACGCAAACACCAATTAAGAGGGGTTGGTGGCCCCATTGTCAAGTGTTTTCTCCCCAGATACATCATACATCATATGTCACAGTTCTCGGTGATACGTTACGTTAGACAAAATTGATATATGGTCATATTGTTATATATATAGATCTGCATTAATACATACTTGGGACATAGATACATTACTATAGTGATAGTGCCCTATCATATAATCATATTATAAACCAAATTAACATTTAATTAATTAAAATTTCTTTACATATACATATACATATACATATACATATATACATACATATATAGATACATATATATATATATATATATATATATACATATACATATACATATACATATACATATACATATACATATTAAAAAAAAAAATTGGGTCTACTAGGAAGAAGAAGAACAAAATGGGGACTAGCAGTGATGATGTGAATTCAAAAAAAATCCAAGAAGAGTTCGATAAGATGCGTAAGGGCCTTGACAATGTTGAGAAGATAGTTAGTAATCAAGACCAAATGGTGTATGATATCAAAGAATTAAAGAACATGATGAACCAGTTTATGGGAGGAGCCAATCCACCCTTAGCCACAGAAAGTCCCAAGACTTCGGAAGGCTAATGTTTTCCAAGTTGTGAATTTTCGTTGATGCAAGAAAATCCATGAGTATCGCATATAAATTTTGAAGGAATTTAGTACCATACAAATTTTCCTGATAGGGACTACCTTAAAATTAAAACAAAATTACATAAGTGTTATGGTAAGGATCATAAAGGCTCCATTGTATGGGTAAATAAAATGGACGCCATTTTCGTAGAAAACCCGCCAATAGGTGAACAAGAGAAGGTCATGACTGCATCAAACAACCTGGAAGCATAAGAATATGGTTGGTTCCTATGGTGGTCCAACAAATGTGAAACTCGCTCATTCAATTGGGAAAATTTAAAAACACCCTGCTAAAAAGGTTTCATGAAGAAGAAGAAGACGTTGTTTACGAAAAAATTGTTCACCTCAAACATAAATGATCAATAATTGAATACACCCACGAGTGGGAAATATTAGCTATAAGGTAAAGGGGATTCTCAGACAATGAGTTGCTAAAAATGTATCGATGTGGCCTTAAGGATTATATTCAAGAAGAATTAAAACTATATAAACCCCAAACCATTGAAGAAGCTAGACATGCAACAATAATTATTGAGCAAAAATATAAACTCCATAAAGTGCGATATTCCAGTGATGAAAAATCAAAAAACTACTCAAAAGGTAAGTCAGGTAAATTATCTTTAGAAAACACTAGTAAGTACGTTCCACCACCAGTGCACAATGGAGGAAAACAAATCAAATGTTGAAAGAAAAAGGGATGGAAAGTGTTGGACATGTAGAGACAAATATTCCCTAGGGTACAAGTTCACTACGAAAAAACTTTACAACTGCAAAGCAAAACAAGAATAAGAATATTCAGAAGATAGCTCCGACAAAGAAAATAATGAAGAAAACGAGTCCCCTAATCAAGATCCAGAAGAAGAGAATATGTGAATAATTTATCTGGTAGCTATCACAGGGATAAATCAACCACAAACACTAAAGCTTAATGGACATATCAATAAACAAAAAATCATCATTTTAATAGATTTAGGAAGTACGCACAACTTCATAGATGCCAATGTCACAAAAAGACTAAAAATGTGTGCTTATCCTGTAGCAAATGTAAAAGTTATTGTGGCAAATGGAAAATGCATAGATGGAGTAGGAAAGTGCCATAAAGTCAACATGCAACTAAATGAATACGAAATGGAGTCCAATTTTTATACGTCCCCTTTAAGAGGAGTAGACATCGTCTTAGGAGTAAAATGGTTGCAAACACTAGGGACGTATTTGGAAAATCACCAAAAATAGTTCATTAAGTTCAAAATGGATGGGAGGAAGTATAAGTTGTTCAAGTTCCAAGCCCACCTACCCAAGTCATTTCTGCTTAACAAATGAAAAATATTATTCGCAAGGGAGTCCCAATATTCATTGCACAATGTCAATAGTTAGATTTATTATCGATGGAAGGGGTCCACCAATAGTCTAAATTTTCATCCCTAGTCCAACAATATGAGAAGGTTTTTCAAGATCTACCAATCAAATCCCCCCTGGAAGGAAAATTGAACATGTCATTGAATTCAAACCAGATTCAACACTAGTAAATGTAAATCCATATCGCTACTCTGATCATCATAAAACATAAATAGAATGATTAGTACAAGATCTGTTAAAGCATGGAGTCATTACGAAAAGTAGAATTCCATACACTGCACCAGTAATATTGGTGAGGAAGAAAAATGGATCTTTCCAGTTGTGTATAGATTACAAAGGATTAAACACAAATTTCCAATTCCATTCATTGATGAGATGCTGGACGAACTCCAGTGAGCATATTATTTCTTAAAATTAGATTTGAGATTAGGTTACTATCAAATTCGAGTGAGATTAGAAGACATCAGAAAGATTGCATTCATAACTCATGAAGGGCACTATGAGTTTAAGGTAATGCCATTTGGTTTAACAAATGCATCAACCACCTTCCAGGAAACCATGAACGAACTCATCCACCCATACTTGTGAAAGATTGTATTAGTCTTCTTCGATGATATTCTCGTTTACAGTAAGATGTGGAAGGATCACCTCAAGCATCTAGAGGAAGTACTATCTGTATTAGAGAATAATCAATATTACGCCAAGTTATCAAAATGTACCTGTTGTAGCGGTTGCAACACCCCCCAAAATTTTGGCTTGCATCCAAATTTTGGAGCCTTCCTTGGTTTTTCCTTTGATGGTTTCAAACACTTGAGCTCACCCCATGAGCTCTTGTGAAGTCTTTTCACCCATTTTCTTGTTTGACCGAAGGTCATCTTTTGGCATGTTGATTGCTTTGTCATGCTTGTGATCTTGTTCTAGCAACTTTGAAGGTTTTTCTTTGTGTGTTTGGGTTATCTTCGCTATGTGAACATCCGTCATAGTCACACACAAAGTTGTAAGCATTATCACACAAGTGTCGTCACAGTCGTCTAAAGTTCTATCCCAAGTGTCACACTTGTCGCTCTCAGCTCTAAGACAGTCATATCGAGCGCACGTTTTGTCTTGTTGTCTTGGTGGTCTATGTTGTCTCATCGTCAAAGTATGCTAAGTTTAAGATCACAATGTAAAGTCTGCACAAGCTCACTTGCTTTCGAAACTTAGACATTTTCCTGAAAATCTGTCCAACCGAACAACCCTCTTCCATTTTACCTTGAATTAGCTACATTGCTCAGTTTCAGCCCTCAGTGACCTTGCTCTGCTTCCCGGAACTATGCAGTGCTTGAGATTGTCCTCCAAGTCAGCTGCACTATGA
The DNA here is from genome assembly GCA_000404065.3 of Pinus taeda. Taxonomy (NCBI): domain Eukaryota; kingdom Viridiplantae; phylum Streptophyta; class Pinopsida; order Pinales; family Pinaceae; genus Pinus; species Pinus taeda. Next base: position 86,436 of record APFE031129312.1, read on the forward strand.
AATCCCAAAATTCAATAGGATGTTTCTCTCCCAGAACTGCGCAGAAGACTGCCTCCATGTCAAAACTGAACTATACATTTCTCAGGCACAGTCATCAAGCTTCCTTCTTGACTGTCGGAAGTCTGAACTACTCTGAGACATGGGATTGAATTGTCCTCCAAAACTGCACAGACATACCCAACACGTCCTCTATTGCCTTGCTCTGCACTATTCTCCAAAACTACGCAAACATGCCTAGATGAACATCTAATGCCTATCCTACACTGCTCTTAGAAATTACGCAGTCATGTTTAGCATGTCCCTTGCATCCATATTATTCCTTGCTCTCAAAATTTGCGTAGACATGTCTAGCAGGACCTTTGCAGCCCTATCCTGCACTGTTCTCCAAAATTGCGTAGAACTTCCCAGCTGGCCCCCTGCAACCCTGTCCTATCTTCCCTCTAGGAACTGCGCATAAGTGCCCCCCTTAGGGTCCCACCTTGCAGCTTCCACTGGTGTCCTTCACTACGCAATTTTGACTCCCAGTGGTCACTGTGCAATTTTTCCCAACAGTGCAGGGTATACCCCAGAGTTCCTCATTCCAGTCTAAGCTGCACTCTACACTGTCTCAATGAGTTTTCCTCCCTCCCTGTCACCCAGGACACGAGAACAATGCATCATGCTAGACTACGAGGTTTTGGATTTGATGTTGTCTCATCATTAGTGAATTTTAGAAACAAGTACATTAATATATCATGGCAAGATGATGAATGAAATGAAGAAGGGGCGCACATGCTAGAAGACTTGCTTGTAGCTGGACAGACATACCAAGCATATCAAGCAACAAGCGAAAGGAACATATGCATTGACCATCATGCAAGACCAAGACCATTGAAGACCCCAAAACACTATGCCATGCAAAGGAGAAGATAAAGCATAATAAGAGTATATCCATCACTCAGCAGCACAACAACTTGACACGGACACCACAGTCAGCCAATACATGTTAGAAGTCTCATGTCAAGTTGTGTCATGAGCTGTCTTGGCCACATAACCACTATGGGCCATATCCATTGTAACTCAATGTAATGTAAAGTGAATTCCAATGGACACGCACAAGAAATTGAAGAATGTTAGTTGAAAAGTCATTGGAATTTGAACAGCCATGAGGGTAGTTCAAGAGTCAAAAGTGTCAAGCATCACCCTTGGCTAGATATACCCCTCCCATTGTATGAGTAACGAATTTTCACCTTGGCTCCTCCCACGTAGCCTTGAGAGTCTGCAGTCTATTCGTTGAGGAGCGAGGAGTAGCTCCAATATCCCACTACTGGGACTAGTGATGTATGGTGTACATATGTATCTTGGGACTTTTTCTTAATTCAGAAGCTTGTCAAGGCCAACACGTTTTCACTCATGTTTTATAGATTTTTGTAAGACTACTCTTTAAACATTTGTAATGCATGTTTGCTTAACTTATACTAATATAGTTGAACTACTTTGGTTATTTTAGTACTTACATTGTTGAATATGTGTTGTATTGTTTATCACCAATGTCTCATCCCTGTGGACTCCTCCGCGGGATACTAGGTAGACCACCTTTGTGTATTGGTTATCACCACTGTCACATCTTTGTGGACTACTCTGTGGGATACTCAACAGACCATATTTTTTATAGTTATAATGACCGTCACATCCAAGTGGACTACTCCATTGGGTGGTGTATGTGTTGTTAGCTTCACCTCAGTTTTAACAACTGTCACATCCACTGTGGACTATTCCGTTGGATGCTAGACAAACCCTTCTTGGTTCGTGTGTGTATCTTCCTGGGTGGTACTACTACCTCTCATTTAGAGGCTCACTTTACTATCCCCCTTTGTAGTAAGAGAACCTTGACACAGTTACATTATGCACTTAGCAAGCACACGTACCTTGTTGATTGAAGCTACCAGCGTAACACTCTCATGTGCTGACAGCTTGAGCCAAGGTAGATCTCTAAGTGTATGGAAATCATGCCTTCATACCAGAGGGGAATCCTACACCAAATGTGTGAGGTCTAGTTGGGACTTCACTTCAAGGAGATGCCCTTTGTTGGTGGGTGTAACATCGTCAACAAAAATGGCGCTATAAGGAGGGCCAAACGACAGGTTGTGCCCGTAGAATCTGGTTTGAATCTCTTATTTAAAAATGGCTCTTCCTGACATCATAATCCTAGATGTCTTTCTACAAAGTTTGAGTGTACCATCCCCACAGAAGTTATCTATGACCTGTCCAAGTTAAAGTTTAGTGGTGAGGGTGAACCATATTTTCATTTGCATGTGCACCAAGTTATAAAATTTTTCCTATGCCACAAGATAGAGTACGAAGATGTCTACACTGTATTACTTACCCTCACATTCAAAGTTCATGCTCGACGTTGGTGTTACACACAACCCTTTTTCTCTATCGATTCATTTGGTCAGCTTGCCGAAATGATGATTAAAACATTCGATGAGTATAGCCACAATGATCTTTGTAAACAAATCTACAATTTAAGAATGGAGCCTGGCGAATCAGTTGAGTAATTTATTGATCGCTTCCTTCCCCTCTGTTGCGAAATTCCTAAACCACTTTTGAACTCGGATTTCCTGAGACAAGAGTTTAGACACGTGGTTCATGTTTCTCAATATGGTGAACCCCCTGATTTACCTTCCTCCCCAACTCTTGTGGATCATGAGGCACCTTAGATTGTAGAGGAAAATCGAACCACCCCGTTTGTCCCTTGTCCTCCTCCTTTTCCGATCCCGATATGGGTGCCCCCTTGTGGTGATTACGAAGCTGAGAAATATGCACAGCATGTCCCCAACCCATCTCCTCATCTGTCTCCCACTTCAATGGAGGAAATTCCAAAATGGCTCAGGAAGCCTACAACCAAGACTCACTCCTCCATTCCACAAGAGGACGTCACCATTCATAACTCAAGTCTTGAATCTGATCTGCATTTCTACCACCCCTATCATCTATAAGCCATGACTCCTTGTACCATGACTAGCTTGATCAACCAACTTCACCATTGAGTTGTTTGCATTCTCTTGATTCTCAAATTGCGATTAGGTGCAAGGCAATCACATTACACAGGCAAAGGAGCAGAAAGGTGAAGACATTATCAATCTTCCCTCTTTGTTTCAAAATTGTGTGGATGAAAACAATGAGCTTCCATTCTTGAATGATTATAAATCTACTAATATCGATGGAACATCCTGTACAATTAATTCTTTCAATCAACCCCTAGTCTTGGGAATTCATCACTCCCATGCTTCTATCTTTTGTGACGAATTCCCAAGTGCATCATGTGATCTTTCGTTTTCTCATGAAGACTCTAACTTAGATCTAGAATGTTCTCTAGTCAAAGAAGACGTGCATATCGAAACTTCCTCTTCACCTCACTTTCCTGTTTGTCCTACCATTCACAATTCATCCACATGCGTCAAAGATACTCCCAGTTCTCTTGTTTCTTCATCTAATGAGTTATCTCCTCAATTGACACAAGGTCATGAAGCTATCCATGATTAAGTTGAAAACAATCTAATCATAGGGCGTACTTCCGATTCCCATAATCTCTTCTCTTACATGAATACAACTCTTCAAGTCAATTTCCTGAAGCTAAAAAATCTGGTGCAACCTATGACAGAGATGGTTGCCATCCTAAGAAAAGTTTTGAAATCAGCGACAATAGCCATCCTCAAGCCATGCATGATCTAGTTCAAGCTTCAAAATATGATTTTGCAATTCTGGAAAGTTTCGGGACGTACCAGGGAGTCGAGGACACTTTAACATCCGTTGATGGTTATGTCAGGACCTCTCGACTCTAGTAAGCCCCTCGAAGCCAATCATATCTAGTTTGTCATGCCAAATCCATCTATTTCATTTTTCACTCAGTGTGGATCCCCATGTAAAAAGTGTTTGGTATTCTAGGCGTGATCTTTCAAATTTTCAAAATTTTACTTATGATCAATTCCATGAATCTGTTACAGCACATCCGTCTTCATGCAAATCTGTCATGTTGAACTCGGGTTGGGAATGTTCATCTATCATGAAATCATGGGATTGTGAAGTTGATCATCTCAAAGAGTCTCTTTTCCCACAATCATACTTATCGAATTCCCCTCTTCACGATATGCTCCACAGCCTTCTTGTGAACCTTGCACTGCATATCTATCCATCATATCTAGCTCACAACGAATTTGGTTCCATTATTCAGAGTGTTTGCAAGATTGTTCAAATCGATTTTTCTTTGTTTATTTCAAAATGGGAATCTGATGTTTCAACCAACTCATCTAATCATTCCTCTATCTTGGGTGAATTTCATTCCGTTTATCATTTTCCCAATAGCACATCCGATGACAGTTTCTACGTGCTCTCTGATCTTCATTGTTTAGCATCTTTCTCCTTAGATTTCTATCAAGTAGGTGAGGCACTTCAGCCTGCGTTGATGGTTATGGAAGGTCCTCATTGTCTTGGCATGACTGTTGAGAATGATTAGATTTAGTTTTCGTTATAAGATTCTCATCATGATCCCATTTTTTAGATTGATAACACCCTTTCACAGATCATGAAGCTGTCCAAACAGCCATTATGAATTTCATGACACAATCATTGAATGGCCATAACAATCTTACTTGGCAAGCCATGTTGCAGGTAACAAGCTTCAGTCCTTCCCCGCGCTTACTAAGAAGCTCGGTGAAGATAAGGACAAAATCGCAAGAAGCTTCCAAGTTTGTTGAAAAGTGATATCCATCAAAGAGGTAAGCACGTGTATTGGGTGGTTGTGACACATATTTCTGCCCACATGCAAGGCTTTTCTTTTCGTGTGCATCTTGTTCAAGTTTTTGTTTTTTCTATTGCACACTACATTCTATACATTTTAATCGCATGTATATTTGTGGATGTAGGTTGGGAGAGTCTACGGTGGCTTCACTGGAAATTTCATTTCATGTAACCCAAACCATTTAGCTGTTAGGATAGGAGTAGGATTAGTTGCATCTCAATTTTCCCTTCCTTGCACTCATAGTCCGTCATGGTTTTACATATTGTTTCTTTAGTCATTTTTCTTTCTTGTCTTCTAGTTTTGTTTCCTTGTTGCATACACCTGTCCTCTCATCTTGTTTTTCCTTTCATGTTGAGTTTTTCATTTGTTTGCACTACACAAAAAAGTTTTGTGCCTACACTCTGTTCTAGTTTCTGAATGGGTATGTGGCTGAAGTTCAAAGAGTCTTATGACACTGCAACACTTGGCCAATCGTATGTCTATCTTCTTTGTGCTTGGTTGTAACTTATGGTTGATGAATTCTTGACGAAAAATATGATACGCTTGTAAGGAAAGTTTTGGTTGAACCATGAACCCATGTCCAGTTTGGGAAACCTCATTCCTACACTCAATTTTCTTCTCTGGTGTGTTCAAGCTTGTCCATCTAGTAGAAACGGAGAAGGGGGAAATCTAAATGAAAAAACCTGAATCAGAGGTCTTTACATGCTTCTTTGAAGGAACAACCTCTCATTCTCTCAATAAGTTGGGATCCCTCTTCCACCCAAAAAATAAAGAAGTGCCTATGCATAGTTCTCTTTCAAAAAAATAACAAAGGTGAAAGAAGAGAAAGGGTTCCTGCGCAGAGAGGTGAAGTAGGCAACTCCACCGGGGTATTGTCCAAGCTCGGTGGCAGTGGAGCAATGCTTGTGTTCCTGCATGAGTCCATCAAGGTACTATCCAGGCCTTCTCGCAACGGAGCAATACCAGAGATGAAAAACTATACTCTGAAAATCTTAAGCTCGCAAGCCAAATAGTCCTTCCTGATTTGAAACACTATGATCTAGTTGAATTTTGTGTTGTGTTCAACTGAGTCGATACAAGGTGAACCATGTTTGTCTATGGGGTAAGTGGGGAAGTTGAAGTGATATGCACAATGAATCAATGCTCCCTGAAAGGCCAAGGCCCTGCACTGAAATGAACCAAAACATAGAAGTTGGTATTCAACCAGTGTGTCGCCAAGTGTTTTAGCGGCTACAACGCCCTCCAAAATTTTAGCTTTCATCCAAATTTCAGAGCCTTCCTTAGTTTTTCCTTTGATGGTTGCAAACACTCAATCTCACCCCATGAGATCTTTTGAAGTCTTTTCACCCATTTTCTTGTTTGACCAACGATCGTCTTTTGGCATGTTGGTTGCTTTGTCATGCTTGCGATCTTGTTTTGATTTTGAAAGATTTTATTTGTGTGTTTGGGTTGTATTCGCTATGTGAACATCTATCGTACTCACACATAAAGTTGTAAGCATTGTCACGCAAGTGTGGTCACGCTCGTCCAAAGGTCTATCCCAAGTGTCGCACTTGTCGGTCTCAGCTCTAAGATAGTCTCACCGAGGGCATGTTTTGTCTTATCGTCCTAGTGGTCTATGTTGTCTCATCATCAAAGTATGCTAAGTGTATGATCACAATGTCAAATATGCACAAGTTCATTTTCTTTTGACACTTAGCCATTTTCATGAAAAACTGTCTGACCGACGAAACCTCCTCCACCAAACCCTGACTGAGCTGCACTATGCAGTCTCAGCCCTTAGTGACCTTGCTCTACTGCCTGAAATTGCATAGTGCTTGAGGTTGTCCTCCAAGTCAGTTGCACTACGCAATCCCAGAAGTCAACAGTCTGTCTGTCTCCCACCATTGCGTAGAATACTACCTCCATATCCAAACTAAACTACACATTTCTCAAGCATAATCATCAAGCCTCCTTTTTTACTACCAAAAACCCTGCACTACTCAGAGACATGGGGCTACACTGTCCTCCAAAACTGTGCAAACATGCCCAACAGGTCATCTGCTACCTTTCTCTGCAATGTTCTCTAAAACTACACAAACATGCCCAACTCACCCTTTGCTCTCTGTCTCGCACTTATCTCAAAAATTATGCATTCATGCTCAGGAGGTCCCTTGCAACCCTGTCATGCCTTTCTCTCGAAATTTGTGGAGACATGTCTAGCAGGCCCTCTGCAGCCTTGTCCACCAATGTTCTCCAAAATTATGCAGAACTTCCCAGCAGGTCCCCTACAGCTCTGTCCTGTCTTCCCTCCAGGAACTGTGCAGAAGTGCCCCACTCAAGATCCCATTTTACAGCTGCCAATGGTGTCCTTCACTGCACAATTCTGCCTCCCAGTGGTCGCTGCACAATTTTTCCCGACATTGCAAGTTGTCCCCAAGAGTTCCTCATTCCAACTTGAGTTGCGCTCTATGTTGTCTTAGTGAGTTATCCTCCCTCCCTGTCAGTCAGAACATGAGAACAATGCATCATGTTAGGCTAGGAGGTTTTGGATTTGATGTCATCCTGTCAGGAGTGAATTGCAGGAACAGGTACACTGGTAGATCATGGCAAGATGACGAACAGGATGAAGAAGGACTGCACATGCTAGAAGACTTGCTTGCAGCTGGACAAACATACTAAGCACATCAAGCAACAAGCGAAAGGAACATATGCATTGAACCATCATGAAAGACCAAGACCATCAAAGACCCCGCAACACTATGCCATGTGGAGGAGAAGACAAAGCACACCAAGAGTATGTCCATCACTTAGTAACACAACAGCTTAACATGGACACCACAATCAACCAGTACATGTCAGCAGTGTCATGTTGAGTTGTGTCATGGGTTGTCTTGGCCACATCACCACTATGGACCATATCCATTGTAACTCAATGTAATGTAAAGTGAAGTCCAATGGACACACACAAGAAGTTGAAGAGTCATGTAAGTTGAAAAGTCATTGGAAGTTGAACGGTCATGAGGGTAGTCCAAGAGTCACAAGGGTCAAGCATCACCCTTGGTTATATATACCCCTCCCATTGTATGAGCAAGGACTTTTCACCTTGGCTCCTCCCACATAGCCTTCAGAGTCTGCAGTTTATTCTTTGAGGAGCGAGGAGTTGCTCCAATGTCCCACTACTGGGACTAGTGATGTATGGTGTACATATGTGTCTTAGGAATTTTTCTTAACTGAAAATCATGTTAAGGCCATCACATTTTTACGCATGTTTTGTAGATGTTTGTAAGACTACTCTTTAAACATTTGTAATGCATGTTTGTTTAAATTGTACTAAGATAGTTGAACTACTTTGGTTATTTTAGTACTTACATTTTTGAAGATGTGTTGTATTGTTTATCACCATTGTCTCATCCCTACAGACTACTCTGTGGGATTCTAGATAAACCACCTTTGTGTATTGGCTATCGCCATTGTCACATTCTTGTGGACTACTCTGCGGGATACTCGACAGAACATCTTTTTTTTTCTTGTTACAACAATTGTCACATCCATGCGAACTACTCCACTGGGCGGTGTATGTGTTGTCCCCTTCACCTCAGTTTTAACAACTATTGCATCACCTGTGGACTATTCTGCTAGATGCTGGACAAACCCTTCTTGGTTCGCACGTGTCTCCTCTTGGGTGGTACTACTAGCTTTCATTGAGAGGGTCACTTTACTATCCCCCTTCGTAGTAAGAGAATCTTGATACAATTACATTACGCACTCACCAGGCACACACACCTTGTTGTTTGAATATACTAGCATAACTCTCTCATGTGCTGAAAGCTAGAGCCAAGGAAGATCTCTAATTATATGGCAACCGAGTCTTCATACCGGATGGGACTCCTACACCAAACGTTGTGAGGTCTAGTTGGGACTTCACATCGGGGAGATCCCCTTTTTTAGTGGATCCATCATTATCAATAGTACATTTTGGAAAAGGGAAGTTGAATACCTAGGACACATTATATCCAGGGAAGGAGTCAAAGTGGACCCCAACAAAATCAAAGTGAATGAAGAATGGCCAAAACCCAAGAACATATCAAAACTAAGAGGATTTCTAGGTCTAACTAGGTATTACAGAAGGTTCATAAAAAATTATGCACATTTGACGACACCCCTGACCAACTTGTTAAAAAAGAACGATTTTCAATGGAATAACTAGGCAGATGATTGCTTCAAGGATCTAAAAGAAGTGATGTCAACCACACTGGTACTGGCAACTCCAGACTTCTCCAAACCATTCATAGTCGAATGTGATGCTTCAGGGTTCAGAATTGGATAAGTATTAATGCAAGACAACCATCATATATCCTTCAAGAGAAGGAAGCTTAACATATGGAAAATCTTGAAACCAACTTACCAGAATGAAATGATTTCCCTCATACATGCTTTAACTAAATGGTGACAATACCTGCTCAGAAGTAAGTTCTCAATTTGAACTGATCACAATGGTCTTCAATTCCTACTTCAACAAAAAACATTGTCAACAAAACAACAAAAGTGGATGGAGAAACTTTTAGCATTTGACCTAGAAATACTAAACAAAAAGGGAAAGGAAAATGTTGGCCTGATGCACTCTCATGCAAGGATGATGAAAACACAACATGCGTTGCCTTAGTAGTTGTTCTTGATTGGTTAGACGAAATGCGAGCTTAGTATGCCAAGGATTTGGACTGTAGTTCTATGATTGAAAATATTAATCAGTATGCCAATTTTGAATGGAAAAATGACATATTTTGGTACAAAGGTAGAATTTACCTAAGCCCGTCATCCAAATTTAGAATGAAAATTATAAAGGAATCTCACAATTCTCCTACAGCTGGGCATGTCGAGTTCTTCAAAACTTAATACAACATTCAGAAATCATTCTATTGGAAGGGTATGAGTAAATAAATCCAAAAATATGTCCGTGAAATGTGATGATTGTTAGAGAAGTAAGAGTGAAAATATCTGAACCCCTAGTTTACTATACCCATTACATATTCCAAATAAAAAATGGTAGGAAATCACAATGGATTTCATTGAAGGACTACCTGTGTCTAATGGTGAGGACAAGATATTCGTTGTAGTCGACAGACTCGCCAAATATGCCCACTTCAGGGCAATAAAAAAATCTGACACAACTAAGCAAATCGTTGATGTGTTTTATAAAAACATTTACAAACTACATGTTTTTCCCAAGGTTATTTTCAGTGATAGACACGTAAAATTTAAAGGTAATTTTTGGAAAGATTTCTGCCACCAAGTAGGAATATCTCTCAACATGAGTTTGGCTTATCAGCCCAAGACAAATGGTCAAACTGAAGTTGTAAATAAATGTTTGGAAACATATCTCCATTGTTTCGTCATTGAAAAACAAAACAAATGGTCTTAGTGGCTACACCTACCAGAATGGTGATATAATACCACTTATCATACTCCAGCTAAAATGGTGCCTTTCCAAGCCCTACATGACTATGAACCACCCAGGTGGAAGGATTTTACGTTACATGATTCTAAGGTACAAGCAACAGAGAACCACTTAAAAGAAAACTAAATAGTTATTAACTTGTTAAAAGAAAATCTAACAGTGGCACGTAATAAAATGAAGCAACAAGTCGACCAGCACCGCTCTGAAAGAGAGTTTGAAGAAGGAGATTGGGTCTTTGTTAGAATCTAACCCTATAAGAAGATATCATTAAAACAACAAGGGAAAAACAAGTTATCACCTAAGTATTACGAACCATATCAAATAATCAAAAAAATAAGTAGCGTGGCTTATGGATTAAAGTTACCAGACCATTGTTGAATTCACAACACATTTCATGTATCAAGCCTCAAAAGGGTACTTGGTCAAAACCAAAGAGTGCAAACAAAAATACCTGAGACTGGAAAAGAAGGAACAATCATATTAGAACTTGAAGGCATACTCGCTACTAGGGAGAAGGTACTACGATCCATGACTATTAAAGAATATATTATCAAATGGAAAAGGCTACCAGAAGAAGATTCATCATGGGAGACAAAACGTTTTCGCCAACAACACCCAACGCTGCCTATGCTTTGAGGACAAAGCATTTTTAAGGGAGAGGCAATCTTATGAATATTTTTATTCATAACTTATATCTATATACATAAATCTTAATTAATTAAAAATTAAAAAAATAGAAATATAATAATAAATAAATAGTAATAATTAAATAGGTTAATTTAATTAGCGCCCATTAATTATGAGAAGGAACTTATGCCAAGAGACATGATTTTTAAACCCTTGTGGCCACTCAATTCCTATAAAGGAGAACCGCCCAAGGGCTTGTAAACCATCTTTTGAATATCGAATAATAAATTATAATGTTTAATAAATGAGTATCCAAGTGATAAATCTAGTGACAAGGTTTGCATGTTTTAGGCTCCTTCCTCTTTCCATTTTATTCCCCCAGTCTCTAGATTCAAAGCATTACTTAATGTCTCACCTGACCTTTTTCATCACATTTTCTCGCTAAGGATAACACCAACAACATCATCAAACTTTAAAGTACTAGATCCAGCGACAAAGTTACTAATAGCAATAACTAAGCCATTCCAACTTTCTGGTAATGAGCATAGAAACAACAGTGTCCTAACTTCATCATCAAATTTACCCCTACAAAACTTAACTGACTGGTAACCATGTTAAATTCATTTAAATGATTAGCGATAGATCCACCTTCTGACATCTTCATATTAAATAAACACTTCATAATAAATACCTTATTTGAGGCTGAGGTTTTTTCATATAGTTTTGCTAATTCCGTCATTAAGCCTTCTATTGTCGTTTCCTTTGAAATGTTGAATTCCACCGATGCTGTTAGACACAACCATATTGTTCCTATTGCCTTTTTGTCAAGAATCTCTCATTCTGCATTTGGCATATTCGTCGGCTTCTTTGTTTTTCCACTCAATGGTAGGTACATATCTTTCTAATATAGATAATCTTCCATTTGCATCTTCCACAACTGGTAGTTTTGGCCATTAAATTTCTCAACCCTAAACCTACCATATTCCATCATCGCTCCCACTCAAACCATAAACCCTTCTCTCTTACAAGTTTATTAGCCAAATAGATCTTTGACTTTGATACCAGTTATTAGAAATTAATTAACGCAACAATGAAATACATAAAATATTGTAGAAACACAAATACAAAAACCCATAAAACAAGAGAGACACAGATATACGTGGTTCACCCAATTTGGGCTACATCCACAGAGAAACAACCAGTCCTTCATTTTATATTATCCAGCAAAATGAAGAGATACAACCTACAACAGATCCATTGTAATTTCCTCTTCTCTCTCACACAGTCTCCTCTCAATTTCTCGCACAGAATAATCATAGACAACCACAATACAATTCCCTCATATAAAACAAGGGTTGTCTTCTAGGGGAAAAACCTTAAATTAACATAACTTCTACCATCAGATCATCCTCCTAATGAATGGCTTGGATTGACTACGAAATTACAATATTTTACAAGGAAAATTTTCATCTATTTTTAGCTTCAGGGTCATTGCCGCTAAACCCCTACCAAGGGGGCGGGGGAGGGGGGGCTCATAAAAGTCATCATCGATCCCATGGAGCCCTTGGACCCCCCTAATGGTGATTAAACAAGCAGCATTGTTGCCCTGTTAGGAAAAAGGATCCAACGTGACTGAAACAAAAACCTCTAAACAATCAGGAAGATAATCAGGCTCCACACCCAACAATATGTGAACAAATGACAAGGGGAGCACTTCATCTCTTCATGAGGCCCATTTCTAGGAGAACCTAACTCAATATTAAAATATCCATATCCTTTAAGGCATTCATGTACCAAGCATGATATCATGACATAGAAATTCCATGTTCTCTCTAAACACTCAATTGCTAAAGAAAAGAGAGTTATTAATAATGTACCACCATAGTCATTGATGGCCCTCGGTATTGCAACAACAATGTTGCAACTGTCAAGAGATCTAGGGCAACTTAGTTAGGGTTTATTTCAATCAATTTTTTCTTTCCTTTGACAATTATTTGTGATATTAATTATCTTCTTATTCTTATGTGTTTCATCATTAAATAAATGTCAATACAAAGAAGATCACAAAGAAAATAAATAACACCAGAGATGGGCTCCAAGCGAGGGCAAAACGCCTCAAAAGGGGAAACCCCAAAAGAAATTCTCTTCTTATAGAAAAAACTTCAAAGGAGACTTCCAAGACCTAAGACCCAAAAAAAAGATTCCCTCCAAGATCAATCCAATCACCAAACAAATATTCTTCAATGCCAATAGGGAAATATCCTTCAAAGAAATTTTTTTTTCTTCAATTAAGGTTTGCAACCATCCTTGTACTTTTCAGACCTGTAAAAACCTTAAAGACCTAGGCCCTATTTACATGTGTGGTATTAACAAGACGTGCTCTCTTCCTTTGCTAGATTATTCCTTGTCTTCTAAGGCTCTCGGACTTATGTTTCTATTACAGATCAAAATCAAAATGTGAGTGTGTCCATCTACTCCCAAGAGGTCAAAATCCTCTTCTTTATATTGTCTTTGTATGGGCTAGAAGGGCCTCTCTAGGCCGACTTGAAAATGGTATGCCAACTTGATCTTGGAGGTTCTCTAGACTCATTTAAATATAAAAATAATATTTAATTTCTTGATACAAATGCCCAATAGGGAATTTTACATAATGACAAGTGACTTTGACTCAAGACACAAACCTTAGAGCAGTCAACGAGTGCTTTTACCTATGACCAATACATTGAGCATGAAACCCATTCTTTAATAATTTTTTCTTTTATAAACAAATTTTCTTTCTCTTTCTTTTGACAAGTACAATAATAATTACATCATGTCATGAGAAAAATACAATTATGAAAACTGATACTAGTTACATTCTTCAACACTCCCTCTTAACTAGGGAGGTATTCATAATTGACCAATGGTACAAGGACAATACTCACTTTGAAAAGTTCTTCTAAGAAGAGTATCAACATACACAATGCTAGGGATACCAAAACTGCTAAAGTATCCAACACATTAAAGATCCCAGTGTTAATGACAATATTTCAAGGATTCGTCAACTCAAGGATCCAAGTGTCATTTCCAAGACACTAATCCAAGGATATAAGACACTCACAAGGACTAAGGCGTTATCAAGGCAACTTTCCACTATAGATGCCATCGGGATACAACCTTGGTATCAATAAAATAGGATATAGATTCTGTCTAGGCCTCCATGCCCTGAAACCAACCCACACAAGGATCTAGGTATTATCAACAAGGTCAATAGTAAAATGAAGGTCCATAAGACTAAGATACCCTCCCACACGGAGATCCAAACATCATCAAATCCAAACCACAACATGAGATTTCAATAATAACCAAACCAAGATGTCCTCCCAAGTACCAACCTATGGGACGTTTTGTGGTACTCATCTCTCCCTCTTTTCAAAAGCATAGATATTCACCCATCTAGGTATGCTTATCACTTATTCAAACTTCTCAAGGAGAGATCCACACATCAACTACATGTTCAACCATTAGAACATCCAGTAGCTTCACAACCCCAACTAGTACAAGAACTTCATCATCAATTAATTATCATAAACTTTGAGGTCCTCAACCATTATGATGTTGTTTAGGTCATTACCATATCCAAGCACATCTCAACAAAAGCTTCCCTTTCCAATCTTCTTCGGTAGAACCAAACTTAGCTTCAACACTTCTTCAAAACATCCAACCATGTTCATGACACATAAATATCATCTACCAACAATGCTTTAGCTATTCTTCGATCTCAATTTTTCCTATGGTGTTCACATTCTGTTATCAACTATGGGGAAGAGTCACTTTCCTTTATCCAAACTTCTTCTCAACTAGGGGACAAGTTCATCAACAACTTTTCTTTCAGCGATACAAGCTTTTTCTTTCGCGTCATCATATAATCATAGAACTTCGACATTTCAAAACTTCATCATGATTCTTTATCTTCATATATTAATAAGGTCATATTATTAATCATTAATGTAAACTTCGATGTTGTCAGGGTTCTTGCAAATCTCTCTTTTCATCATGATCATCATGATCATCATGTCATCATCAATTATGAGGTAGGTAAGCATCTTCAACATCTTGAAGGCTATGTACCTACAAATCTTTGACAACAAGTAAAACCAAGCACAAATCTACAAGAGCATGAAGTTAACTTTATCAATAAAGGGTTAACATGTTATCATAATGGGAGCATCTAGGGTTATCAAAGTTTTGAATAAGAATTCCAACTTTTAGATATCCAAAACCTAAATCTAGTTAGGTTTACAATCAACAAGGGTTACACCTTTGGTACCCTAGACTCTTACAACAAACTCTGTTATGATTTTCTCACAAGCTACGTATTTCATCATCAAAATTAAACCTTAAATACCAATAAATAGATCAAGTTAGGATTTCAATCATAGCGAAATCATTTTACATCTAGGGTTTCATTATCATACCCTAGAATTGTAAATCAATCTCTACTAGGATTTTTTCGTTAACTTTAGATACAAACATCAAAACTTTAACAACTCAACCAAGCTAGGGTTTCAATTATACAAAAGCATATATACCTAGGGTCTCATTCCTAGGATCTTACATTAACTATTGCAAGGGTTTTGTCATAACCCTAATTCATCAAACCCTAAAAAACTAGGGTTTCATTAACAAACCCAAAACATCAAAAGGCTAAGCTTTTTATAGTGAACCCTAAAGGTAAGGGTTTTATCAAAATAGCAAAAGATAGTAAGATGAGGGTTGATTTAATCTATAGATAAATCGCCCTAACACTATGAGAATATTTTATGATTTTGTAGCAAAAACCTAGACATGAGAGAGTTAGTAATATAAAGAAAACTTTTAAAGACAAAATGATCATACCTTCTTATATGAAGAAAACCTGCTACAACTCTTTATACATAGCTTGAGTTGCTTCTTTCACAAACCTTGTAGGGTTTCCTATTGAAGGACTCCCCCTTAACAAATCTTCTTACAAGTCTCTTGTTGTAACTAAATCTTGCAAGGCTAGCAATCTATTCATTGGGCCTCTAATTTTGCATGGTTAAAATTGTATAATGTTGAATTTGGAAGAATTTTGGGATTTAAAAGGCATTTTATTGCTCTTGGCCTGCTGTACTTAGCAGTTGTTTTTATTAAAAATAATGGCTTGAGGCCTAGTCTTGAGGCCCTAATGCGTTGCCCTAGATATGCCCACAAAGTTCTCAACAAATTACCAAGCTTTTGTAATAGCAATTGGGAGACATTTTTAGAGAAAAATTCTAAACGTAGCAATAAAAAGACAAAAACTAATGATTGCCAATACAATGGACTTTTGGATGCTATATGGAAGATCAATCCTTTGTAAATTTGTTATTCCAACAAAGATTCAAATTCTTTCAGCATAGGAATGTCTAAAATTCCAAAATTTGAACTTTGGAATTTTGTAGAAGCTTCACTTGGAACAAGCATCATCAGGGTCTTAAAATCATAAGTTTTGAACATTGGGAGCATTGTATGCTTTCTACATTAATTTATCAAAACATGGGCATTGGTGCATTGGCTTGAAATGTGGTTAGTTTTGGACCATTCACATTTAAAATCAAAGCTCCTTCCCAATGGGCTATTCAATTAAGAACTCCAGTTCAATCTAATTGACAAGTTGTATTAAGGCTCGATTCGATTAAGAACTCAGTTCAATCTAATTGACAAGTTGTATTCAGGCTCAGATAGATTAGTGACTGAAAGAAAACATTCATTTTTTTCTTTAAAGAAAGGAAATGCAAAGGCACTGGAATAAGGTAGAAAGTTGGAAACTGAAGTTGAAAATTACTCTGGCTCAAAAAGAGGAAACATTGTTTTTTGTAGGATGATTTGAAATGTGATTGTAAATTAGCCATTGGAATGGCATATGGTCACAAATCCATTTGCCTTAATATTGCAACAATTTGAAAAAAATTGTCGGACTGTGGCATTTCCAGAGAATGTAAACTATCTAGAATTCAATCCCATAGAACTTTATGAATACTACAATGCTCGTTTTTAATAAAGATCACTTTTGGAAAAGTATTGGAGTTGGAAAGCATGCAGATGTTGGTTGACTTTTGATTAAAAAGCAGGGTTTTTAGACATTAGATTTTAAATGTACTTTCTGAACAAGCAAAATTTTAAAATCTGGGATCTGGTTTTTTTGGGGAAGGACCCAAATTGAGTTTAATGCGGTCTGTTTCCAAAAATGGAGAGTATTTTCAGAGATTTTGTTGGTTCCTTCAATAACATTTTCTGTAAAAATGCCCTGCAAGTTGTGGGTTTGCGAAGAGAACAAAATAATAAAGATGAAGGTTTGGTGATTAGAGTAAAGCCAAAACCAAGGCAATCGGAACAAAAACAAAGCATGGGAAAGGATTTAAAGAAAAAAATGGACATTTATTATCACAAACCCAAAAAGGCATGCCATCTGGAGGTGAAGAAACTGTTGCTACTGTCCTAGCGCCAATCCCTTCCTTTTAGAAGCAGAAGCTCGTTCTGCCAAACATCAAGTGATTACTCGTCTTGAGGAGATACCAGATTTCTTGGATGATATTCAACCTTGTTAACAACATATTTGAAAATCTGTTGTGGGCTTTATCTTAGTTGAATATTTTATGTCAGAATTCAAGACAAGAGCTCGTCTTGTGGAGATACCAGATTTCTTGGATAATATTCAACAACATATTTGAAAATCTGTTGTGGGCTTTATCTTAGTTGAATATATTATGTCAGAATTCAAGACAAGAGCCAAGTGAAATCAAATATGGAGTGAGTCAAGTGAAATGGAAACTTGTTGAACATCAAGTTTTGGTTGAGTGACAAGACATGCCAAAGAAGAATATACAAAATTTGAGCGCATATTTGTTAAAGAATGAAGAGAGTTGTCCCATCCATGTTATATTTCACCAAATGCCCTCATATGAAATGAAATGGATATTTTAACGTCCAAAAGACTAAAAATAGTCTATGGGACCATTGCTTCTTTGTCTTTTGCCTTTTGCAATTTAATCATTTTATTATTCAAATTGATAATGAGCCGGTCCAACCTTCCACTAAAAAGACAATGCCAAGAAACCGATGCTAACATATTTCCATAACTTTCTCTGATGTCTTTGAATGCATCTTTAGGCCTTTTCCACTGTCTTGTTTCACACCGAAGTTGATGTGAGTTGGTTCTTAATTGAGCAATAAGGATCTTTGCCCTCCATGGAATGCTAGCTCCAATGAACTCTTTTTGTTGTAGATTACACATAGGCTTGAATTCCTCAATGTAGTACTTCTTCTTTCTACCTAACTCTTTTCCCCATACCCATTTACGAAACTTCTCCATAACAAAATTCTTTAGCTCCTTGCTATTTGTGGGATAGAGATTGAGGTAGATATTCCATTTTTGCATCCATGCATGGTTTTGTCTCATCTATGTTTTCTTTCTTTCACTCATGCCTTCATTGAACATAACATTAGGCCATCTACCTACTCTCATTTGCACAATTATTTTTAGATATCTTATGAGCCGCACCATAACAATTGCTTTGATGGGAGTTGCTCCTGTTTCACTTAACATTATCTCATAAGGTGCCGAACTTTTTATTTTGAACTTGTTCATGATCAAGCGTTTTTGGAATTTCTCAATTTGTTTCCATTTTGAGACAAGGGTGTTGCTAGCCCACAATTCACACCCATATAGCATCACTGGACAAACTAGGAGTCCAAAATGTATTTTAATGGTTTTCCAATCCCATAACTTTGCCTCTCTACATTTGTTTTGAAGAACATACAATGCTTTCCACCCTCCTAAAATTCACTTCTTTCTACAGTCCTCCCAATTAAGTTTGTTGTTGAAATCAATCTTTAGGTACTTGTACTCATTTACTTCTTGAAGAATGTTGCCTTCAAAGAAGAACGTATATTGCTTCTGCTTCCTTTTATTAGAGAAAATCATTATTTTGGTCTTGCTACTATTGACTTGCATCCCACTGCTCTACAAAAACGCTCAAGGGCATATAGGTGCGTCTGCAATCCATGGGCCGATTTAGAAATCAACACAAGATCATCAGCATATAAAAGAAGCTTTATCACAAACTCCCCCAACCGAACACCATCTCCACCTTGTAGATTTAGCCACTTCTAGTTTATCAATATATGAATCAAAAAGAGTAGGGGATAGAGGGAAACCTTGTTTGACTCCAATGTCAATTCTAAAGCTTTCTAAAATACCTGCTGAGGTTCTAATTTTCACTTTCACATCTTCATAAAGCTTATGGACAACGACTCTATAATGGAAAAGAATTTCAAGTTCTTCCATTCTATGCCATAACTTATCTCTAGGGACTGTGTCAAATACTTTTTTGAAGTCAGCAAAGTAGCATAATACTTCTTTTTTTTCCTCTGAAACCTTTTCAATAATGTGTCCCAAATTAATACCATGATCCACTATAGAATGCTTCGGCCTAAAACCCGCTTGTCCTTTTGCCCTCTTTTATTTTACTTATACCCACTTACTGATTCTATTTTCTACCATGCTACCGAAAAGCTTTGCAAACGAAGGATGATCATAATGGTTCTATAATTGGAAGGACTATTAATGTCTCCACTTTTAAAAAGGGGTATTGATAAGCTAGTTTTCTAGTCTCTTGGGAATCCTTGTTGAATGATGGTGTTGAAAATTTCCATGATGTGTGGTGCAAGAGTGTTCATTCCCCATTTTAAACACTTTCCTTGAAGTTCAACCAAGTCCTTTTCCTTTCATGTTTCAGTTCCTTAATTCAAATCTCCACCTCCTACAACATTAAGAGATTTCTAGTTGTGTTGATCCTAGGGGGAGGCTTTGCCTTTGATTCTTTCTCATAGAGTTGTCTTTCATATTCAAACCATTGATTGACTGTGATATTGTTTTCGGTTTGCTTCTTCCTTGGTTGAAGTTTATGCCAAAAAAGTTTTGGGTTATTCTTGCCTAGATATATTAACTCTTCTCTCTTTATTTGCATGAACTCATCTTTTTTCCTTTTTAATATTTGCTTATATAATTTTACATTCATCTTCTCCTTGCCTACCTTTTTCAAGGTTCTCCTTGCCATTTTGCATTCCTCATCAAACCAAGCATTTATAGGAAAACAATTTGATTCTGATTTCCTATTTTTTGCTCTTTTGCACTTTTCAAGTACACTTTGAATTATATATGTTAACTCATGATTGTTGAAACTTTTGAAACCATTTTTCTCCTTCTGCATTAATCTCTCTAACATTGTCTCCAAGATAGTACAATTTTCTTGTATTAGTAGAATTTTGCCCCTTAAGAGTGATTGCCGAGAGCATTGGGTTTTCCTCTTATGTTGCCTTTTTTCTAACCATGATAACCTTATAAAAATTGGGTTATGGTCTGATTTTAAGTTCCAAATATGCTCTCCAGTCTTAAATTTGTCTTTCTTTTTTATCAAGCTTTGTGAACAAATCACCTAGTCAATGACACTGGCCCCATTGTATGTGTTACAAGTGAAGTTCCCAGACCTTTTCCATCTATCGAGACCATTGCAAATATTTAAGTTGAAAGCACCACATAGTGTAAGCAACTCCTCTCCAAAATGATTGCTAACTTTGTCATCTTCTGAACACCTCACCTATTGGGGATTCTCCTCTTTAGTGATCCAAATAGGATTATTATCCTCTTTGCAAAAAATAATATTAGCTTGTTGATTTGTTGTTCTAACATTGAAATCTCTCATTAAAAGAAATTCTCCCTACTAAGAGTACACGAGAATATCTTGCTTTAAAGTTGAATGTGGAACCTTGTTGTCTAGCCCCTTATTTTTGTAAGTTTTTTAGACTTGAGGGGAAAAATAGCATGATGCAATTCTTATGTGATTCTCATTCTCTGATATTTTGAACCATAAATATTGTTTATTTGCATTTTTCATTAACAGAATGTGACGGCCTTTTTCTTTCAGTAAAACTAGTATTCCCCCATACCCTTTGCCATTTTCTGCTACCTTGTTCCAAATTGCTAACTTCAAATAACCATCAAACACATGAGTTTTGTAATCATCATGTTCATGAGTTTCCGTGAGACAAATTATGTCTCTACCTTCTACAATAGGCCCTAACCCAGGTCCCCACCCAGGTCCCCTTCTCTAAGGGTAACCTTTACAATTCTAACAAACTAAACTTAGGTAGACCTGGGTAGGATTTCACTACTACATAATTTGGCACATAAGACTCAAATTTGAGTGTTCACTTCTTTTCATCCACACTGATATTGTTCCCCCCCACGCCTATTATCAAATTCTTTGTTTTTTCTTTACTACTAGCTTCCTGCCCTATTTTTCCCTAAGGCCCAAACACTGGAATAATTGTTTTACCATTGTACAACCATGCATTTTCCCTTCATTTATTATTGCTCTAATTTCCTCCACTTCTTCCCTTCTCTCTTCTTGTTGTTTGCTAGTTAAATCTTTATCTAGGAAAAAATGTGAGCCTTTCAAGAGTTTCTGTTTGCCCAAGAGATGGTGTTTGTCTTGCATGCTTGCCATGGTGACTTTTATGGGTCGAGGCCTCTCTTCAAATATCTTTCCCACCCTCGTTGCTTGACAAATTTTCCCTTTCCAATGTAGTTTCTCTTTCATAAAGTCTCTTGTCAAATTGAAAACACTTTTATTTTTCCCATAATCTCTTATTCCCCAAATAATAATAAAAAATTCCATGTCCTTTGTTACTTTGTGTTCTCTTTCCTGTGCTCTACGAGCACTTGCATCTTATTCTTCTTCTATCCTTATGTAACCATTAGTGTCTTCAACGCTAGCTTTGATTTCTTTTGGACTGTCTTTCCTATTATTCTTTTTTGCCTTCTCTTTCGAAAAGTCTATTTGTTGAGATACTTGTGTATCTCCGTGAGTTGCTTTAAAAATAATCTACCTAAGTTGTTGTGTTCTGTTAAAGTTCTATTACATTCCATTAAACATTGATTTGCAAATGTGATCTCAAATTTTGCGGTTTCTTTCTTATTATTTAGTTTTCAAAATCTTCAACCCTGTCGTGGCCTTCATCAATTCTTGAATATAGAGATCCAATGACAAAATAAGAAGTGTAGATGTGACACTGTAAATGGTTGACTCTTTTTTATTTTCTCTTATTTATTTTCTTTGTTTGGAACAATTTTCTTTTTATTTGTTCTCATTTAAAACAAGCAAGCATATGCCTTAAAATGCCCCAATATTACTTTGCATTTACCCAACTCCATTTTCTTATTTTGTCGGGGGAAACAATATTGACTTGATAGAAATGATTCGTTTCCACGCAAGTTAAGATTTCCTTGCCATTTTAACACTTACTATTGATTTGCGTTCCATTTTATGATGTAACAAAAACTAAAACTTGTCAGAAAACAAATCGCCAGGCCTCTTTAAACCAATCTAAAAAACCACGGAACTGCTGCCCTTGATAAATATTTAAGAGATTGACGCACAAACTGAGCGCTTCAGAGCCCAAGAAATATGCCATCTTGGATTTAACCCTATAAGCTACACATTCACTTCTGAAGTTCTTAACGTGCTACAGGATCCGAGTCATCTGTAGGAGCTCGAGTCTGCTGCGGAAGTCTACGAAATTCACCAGCTGTTCAGCGTCTGATTTTTCTGCATAACCCTAGCTCTGACACGGGATTTTTCTGCATATGCTTTCGTCGAGAGGGGATCAGGGCACAGTTCTCCGTGGGTGTCCGCCATTTGTGTCCGCTAGTTCATGCACTTCCGACTCTGAATGTACTCAGAAAAAACCGGGTTAGTCTTTCCTCTATATTTTGATGCTAGGCTCAACTTCTTCCACTGTGGTTGCCAACTCATTTACCTGTGCAGCTTTGATTCTCCACGCGCGAGAGCGAAGGTATTAAGTTGAGTAAAAGTGAAATGGCGGTGTGTCCTCTGACTTTGGTACACACTCAAACGATATAATATGCACCTTTTTTTCGTGACTCTTGATTAGGGAGACGATAGGTGATACGCAAATGAAACTTGAGTTCTCTGCGATGTGATGGAATGGAAGCCGGAGGGAAGCTTGGATTTCTTTGGTAAATTTCTTTGAAATTGAAGAATACAAAGTTAGTTTGATTTTAGATATGGGGATAATTGCATAATTATTTTTCTTTCTATGTGTATTTATTTGTGTTTTTTTTTTTTTCACCGAATATAATGAAGTTGTTGGTTGATTCAAGTTGAATTTATGAATTTACCTGTAATAAATAATACTTATTTTTTTAATTGAATCTCTTAATATGCGCTCTACCATGCCAGGGACTCATCTATTCATCTTCTTCTTACATCATCTCTTCTATAAAGGCAAAACTAGGATTCATAAGTGCCTCAATTATTAGGCCTTGTTTTCCTTTATGCTTCTAATCACTTCTTGAAAACCTCCAAAGCTCTACAACCCTCATCTATTTTGGCCAACTTGGTTTTAAAGATAGATTTCAAAACTAGAAGATTCATTGCAAATCCTCATGGTATGTCCCTCCAGCCACAAATTTTAACAGTTTTTCATCAATATTTAGATATCCCGAGCATTGGTTCCCTCACAACCAGGAATTGTCTTCTGTGAAATAACATCTCCCTTCGAAGACTCTTTCTGAATCTTGTCACAATTCTTTTTCTTTAGAATATACCTGTAAGCTTAGTCTTTCTGTTATCTCAAAATCAGGCCCTGATAGGCTGCAATGATTAGGTAGACTTCAAGTAACTATTTCGAACCTATTTTTGGCTGAGGCTTAGCCTCCTCAACCTGAAAGGGCTCTCTCAAAGGGTTAAATATTTAAATAATGAATAAGAGGGCTAACTCTATGTAACAATTGCAGAAATGTAAGTGGTGGAAACACAATTAGAAAGTATCCATTGGGCTTATGGAGTCAAAATCATTTCAGTATAACAATGATATCAACCTTACATAGAAGTCAGGACATTTAGAATTCAACCATTCAGAACACACCAGAAACATATAGGACAACACAGTTTATAAATATGTGAAGGAAATTAGAGCACAATCAGTGATTTCTAAGTAATCACACATCTATACCATTGCAAATACTGAGGAAAGGATAATACACAACATTCTGAATAGTAAATTCCTTATGATTCCTAAGAAGTAAAGCCCAATATTGTATTACTAAAACAGAGTCATATACATAGCAAAATAGTTCCAATTTCTCTGAAATTTTCCAGCCCCTTTGTATATCCCATGTTCTGCTATATATAAAGCTCTTTTACATACTTGAGATTCCTCCTCCAACATGAGGGGAACTCGAATTATTCTTATTATGACACCTATTAACATTTTAAACTAACTATTAAAAGCAACTTACTGCTAATTGAAAGCTCTAGAAACCTAAGACAATTAGGAGTGTAACTCCATATCACATTGGTAATATCATTTATTACAATCAACACTCGTTCTCTTACAAGTGGTCTCCTTTAGTTTTGCTTTGGTGGATGTTTGAAGCTCCTTGTTGGCCCTTAATGTCTTATCTCTTTACTATTGCTGGAAAGTAGGAAACTGCCCCTGTTTTTCTGCTTTTGGTCTCCACAAAGATATTCGAAACAAATTATCCATGTTGTTCTTCTTTGATTACACAAAAATGTATTGGAGTGCCACGTTCTTCATGTGCTGTAGACCCTGGCTCATGCACACATGTTAAGATAACACTTGTCTAATGTTGTTTGAAGCATTATGACCAAGGCTAGCTATGAATAATGACCACTTTATAACACATAGCTTTAGAGCTCATATATGTCCTTCCTCGGCTTGTTCTGCCCCTGCTGGATGCTCATATTTTGTTAATGATCCTTTCAAAAAGATTTGCCGCTTTGTCAATCATAATCGATCAACCGAGTTATAACATGCAGCTACAACAGTTTCGTAGCGCGCTACGAAACTATTGTGTAATTTCAAAAACACAGTCTTAATGCCAAAATTTGACTGTCTTGAGCTTCATTATCTTGAAATGTCTCTTTTCATGTGCCCTGAAGCTATTCAAAACTGAATGCAAAGGCCCTTTTTAACTCTTAAACACCACATTCCTCTTGAGAGATAGTTGCTTTACCTCTATTGGAATAGACATTGCAGTTGCAATTTCCTCCATCCGATTTCTGCTGAGATACAGAAATGACTCAATCAAATCACGGTCCAAGAAACTTTTTACATCCACAGTCTTCCTTGCATTGCTAAATGATCGCCACTGTTCATGGCTTAAGCCCCCTACTCCCTTGATTACCTTGATAAGATTTGCTTGCAACTTTTCAAGAAATAGATATTGCTCCTGAGGAAGAGATGCAATAACACCAATAACACCATTGACTGTTCCAAATATAACTATAGGAATCTGGTTAGATTTATAACAAGAGATCCATGCCTAAAAAGATATAACAAACTCTCCTAAGTGGTATTCACCTACAACTTCCAATTTTCCTCTCTCTTCATCAGTTGCAGCATCGCTATTTTTCCTCACTGTAAAAAGGTTGAAATTGTTCTCTGCTCCATGGTATATATCATCATCCAGAATTTCAACTGCTGTCATTTAATTTGCATTATAATCACAAGCCCTCTCTTCAATTGCTCTCTCCTCATGTTTTTATGTCAATAAAGAGATTGATGTCATCAAATCACCAACTACGATAAAATCTCCATGAGATTAAACATATAGTGCAAGAATATGACCATGATGGCCACATTCAGACTGCAACTCTCTTGAACCATCATCACGGAGCACCCATTTGTATAACTGAATCTTTTGATTGATGCCAGCAAGCAACTTTCCATTAAATGCATTCAGATTGTAAACAGAAACCTTTGTCTCCTTCTCAGTAACAAGTTGCAGTTTACCATCTTCAACTGAAAATACTAAAATTCGGCCCTTGTTAGGTTCGTTCTCCTCGGGCAAAACATATGTTGTCCCAACACAATAATAAGCA
The DNA here is from genome assembly GCA_000404065.3 of Pinus taeda. Classification (NCBI taxonomy): domain Eukaryota; kingdom Viridiplantae; phylum Streptophyta; class Pinopsida; order Pinales; family Pinaceae; genus Pinus; species Pinus taeda. The sequence continues at coordinate 112,255 of APFE031129312.1, forward strand.
TTGTTGTCATCTATAAATGAACAACTGAGGATGGAACATCCATTTTCATAAGTATCAAGTTGATATTATGAAAGAACTTCAAATGTATGATCATCTAACAGGCGCACAAAGTGTGTTTTAGTCTCCTCAATATTTGTCTGAGAATACTTCACATTGCAAATGGCGAAGGTGTGAAATTGCTCCTGATGGCAAATACGACGAGCATGTTGTCCAAGAGGAATTGCACAGATATGAAGTTTTTGAATGTCATTAATTGACCCAATAGTAAGCAAGTCCTCCTTTGCAATTGCAAAGCTGTCTGGAAAGGAAACTAAATTGAAAGGGCACATGTGATTGACTTCCTTGAGATTCATATTGCTATACAACAACTTCTGATTGCTACTGTAAATAAATGTCGGCCTGTCTGATGCTGCAAAAACATGTGTTGTGTTCTTAGAGCGAAAAGTCCTTAAGGTGATAGCTTTTGTACCCAACGAAATCTTCTTCTGGTCAGACAACTCTCCAGTGCTCATATTCGATATGAAGTTGAATAGATGTCCATCCCCAAGACCACATGGAAAACTAAAACCGAGCTTAAGATTTTTTACAAAGAATAGTTTCAGATTGCCCCAAATCCAAAGAACAGATGCAAAACCTAGAAGGACATTTCCCCGATTGCTCTGATACCATTTCGAAAAGCCTAGTTGAACAACCAAAACCACAGAGCAAAGTACAATTGTAAATATGTGGCAGTACCAAGACACCTAACGACCTAATGATGAGGATAAGCGGTTGAATTGATAGGTAAAGTTCAAGGAGTGACACGCGGTGTTGAAACATTAACAGATTTTATTTTTGTGCTACGAAAACTCCAAGACAGTTTCGTAGCGCATAAGAACCTTGAAACAAGTTTCGACATATGATGTTCATGTGAGCTCTGAGACCAATGATAGACTAAGACAGAGAATTGACCCCTTTTGACATACCAACAAGATTCTTAACAAGACTCCTATTCAAAATCTTAGACTCTAAAACAACATGAAAAGACCAAACCAAGACTGACACCAACCTTTGACAAATTGAAAAAATTTGAAATTTTTTCTTAAGTGATAACACTTTCTAAGGAAAATACAAGAGAAAGGATAATAATCAAGTAACAAGGATAAAGCTAGATATTTATATAGGAAATAAAAAATAATATGTATCTTTTGTGAGAAGGTGAAAGCTCCCTTTCGAAGGGCTCCCTCTCACCATGAAGTATTAACATCCTTGTTTTTATATACTCACAACATTCACTGACAAGTACTACCAAAATTATACAAGTACAAGAGTATGATTACAACCTAGGTATTTAATATCCAAACCCTAAGTTATCCTTCAAAATATCAATTCTAGGGTTTCAAATCCAATTCTATACTTACTAGAGTTTCCAATTTGACCCTAAGCTAACTACAAACCCAAAAGCTAGGGTTTTCGTGAGGGAAAAAATGGAATAGGGTATGGTTTCTTAACTAGGGTTTACAAAAACTTAAATGATAGTTTCTTCAAGAGCCATGAATATTTCAAGAGCTCCTCAGGATAGCATATATCGGGTGGTGAAAACTGTCATATAGCGAATGTATCATTGTTGTATGGTTTATTTGTAGTTATGTATCACAGTCTCAACTAGCCATATTTGTCTTATAAGACAAAGATTCTTCTTATCCTTTTAGGTTGGATTTTCTATCAATGATAGAGTTTGAACCTTATGTTATCACTCAGGTTATTCCCAAAAGTTGTAAGAAAGGGAATACGGCCGAGGTAACCACAAACCAATTTTTTAGATACAGGTTCTAGCCAACCTGCATCTAGAGAGGGTTCTCTCTTTATAATTTAGCTTTGTTTTTGAGGTATATTAAGCTATTTATGAAGTGCAAGGGTTTTGTTTTGAATTTGGTTGGTGATTTTCAATAGAACAGGGGCATATGTCTAATAAGTTCAGTCCATTGGGCTAATGGAGTTTATGAGGATAAACTGCTAGATATGGTTTCTTTAACAGAGGATGGTACTACATAGCAAGGTAATCAATCATGGAACAACTTATAAGCTACAATAAGATGGAATGGAGTCAGTGGCTGAAGGGCAACTAAGAATCCTTCATCATGTTGACAGAGGGAAAATGAATGATTACTGCTAAGGAGCAGTTAAGAATTCCTTAGCTAATATTCAAGATGAAAGAACCAGGGGAAACAGGAGCAATTAAGAATTCTTGTTTATGCTAATTCTGAAGAAAACATTAATAATAACAGAGATTGAACAAAAAGTGCCAAATTTTGGGTCGTTTTTGTAGAGAAGTGGCCAATCAGAAATCTCGTTCCCACAAGAGTTGAGCACTGTGGTTAACGCCATGATCGGTGATCGACTAAGGCAATCTGCAATATTATTGATGCTGCCCTTCTTATACTTGATATTCAAATGGAACTGTTGCAGGTATGTGGACCACTTCTTATTGCGATCATTCTGCAATTTCCCTTGGGTCTGTATGAACTGCAGGGGTCAGTGGTCTGTGTGGATAACCGTTTCCCTCCCCAAAATGTAATGCTTCCATTGTCAGTAGGCCTGCACAATTGAATAAATCTCTTTGTCATAAGTGGGATACTTCTAGACTATGTTTGAAAGTTTCTCACTGTGATATGCCACTAGATGCCCATGTTGAGTAAGGACTGCCCCAATAGAATAGTTAGAGGCATCTGTCTCGACCTCAAATGGTTGTTGCAAGTCTAGTAATGCGAGCACTAGTGCTGAGCAGAGGCGGCCTTTCAACTCATTGAATGCCTTCTGTTGAGATTCAGACCAAAAGAATTTTTCTTTCGCTCCTCCCTTGGTGACTTGACTCAAGGGCTAAGTGATATGAGAAAATCCCAACATGAACTTGTAGTAGAAGTTGGCAAGACCCAGAAAGCTGCGAAGCTCTATGAGAGTGGTTGGAGATGGCCAATCCTGAATGACTTGGATCTTGGTTGGATCCACATGCACCCCCTGTTCATCAATAATATATCCCAGATACTAAACTTGGGTCATGCAAAATGTGCATTTCTCCAAATTGGCGCATAACTTGTGTTGCCGCAATGTTTGGAGAACCTATTGGATGTGGTGGAGTGTGCTCTTCCCAACTATGGCTGAAGATCAAGATGTCATCCAAGTATACCACTACAAATGAGTTGGTGAATGGCTGCAAGATGTCATCCATTAGCCTCATGAAGGTTGCAGGAGCATTCGTCAATTTGAAAGGCATAACCAACCATTTGAAAAGGCCCTCCTTGGATTTGAAGGCAGTCTTCCACACATCGGAGGGTTCGATTGGTGCTTGGTGATATCCTGACTTCAAATCGATCTTACTAAAATATTTTTCCCCCTTCAATTGGTCAAGGAGGTCATCAATCCGTGGGATCGGGTACCTATTACGGACAGTGGTCTTGTTTAGTGCCCGATAGTCAATACAGAGTTTCCAAGTCCCATCCTTATTATGTACCAACACGATCGGGCTGCCACAAGGCGATGAACTAAGACGGATGTGACCTTTCTGCAGCAACTCCTAAATCTGCCTCTTGATTTCATCGTTCTCTAGAACGGAGCTCCGATAGATGGGTCCATTGGGCAGCAGTGCACTTGGGGTCAGATCAATGGAGTGCTTGACCTGACAGTGTAGAGGAACCCCTGCGGGGGAGGTGAAGATGTCCTCGTACTCCTCCATGACATTGTCCATTTGTAGTTGTCATGTGGAGGGGCCCTGTCTGGAGGTCATGGCCACTGTCTTCTTCTTTCCTTAAGGGTGTATCATCAGGAAAACAAATTTCCTGGTTTTGGAAATGAGCTTACTACATTGTTTTGTAGTAACCAAGGAGATGGTGGTAGGTGGTGCTACCTCCGGTATCCTGTACAACTTATTTCCCAAAGTAACAATAATAGCTTGGGGCCTTGATTCATACACAGCGTGTCACTTCCACAAGTATGGTTGTTTTAATAATACATCACAAACTTCAAGGGGAGCAATGTCACACAATACCTCATCTGTGAAGGGCTTGATGTTGTATGGAAGGCAACATTGTTGGCTCACGCGAAGATCTCGTCCTTGGTGAAGCCACCCGATGGTGTACGGTTGTGGATGTGTTGTGGTCGGTAAGCCCAGCTGCTTCACAACCTCTGCCGAAATGAGGTTCTTTTGGCTCCAACTGTCGATAATGAATTGTAGCGGGGATCCCTTTACCCACATCTGGATGTGGAAGAGACACTCCTCCTCCTCTGGATCTTTGGGTTCCTCCTTCTGGATCTTCGTGGTGGAAACGGTGGTGTTGGGCTTCACATCGATAATCTGCTTCCCTTTGTCATTCCCCTTGTCGGGTTCTGACTCAGAGTTGGAACATGAATCTGATTCTGAAACCTTTAGCTTAGCCATCAATGATTGCTTGGCCTCACACTCACTTGTGTTGTGAGTGGAGCTCTTATGGAACTCACACCACTTTCCTGTGTCCTTTTTCAGCTTTGCGGCGCTGTTCTTTTCTTGCAGCTTTGGCAGGTTGTCTTCAGCCGCCCTGCCTTGGCTTTGTCCTTTGTTATGTGGTTTGGAGGCACATTTCCCTTGCTTCAGATTCGCAGATCCAAAGTCTTGCTTCTTCTGTTTAAACTTTTGCTCGACCTTGACAACATATCGGTATGCTGTGATGAGCGAGGAGATGTTCAAGAATTCTATTTCTTCCTGGATGTACTTGTGCAGGCTGCCGCGGTATTTGAGTACCAAATGATGCTTTGAATCCTTGATATCCAACTTTGTGCGAAGGGTATGGAAAATATTGGTAAACTCTGGCACGTCTTGATCTCTTCCCTATCGCAGCATGGTCCACTTTATGTATTGATCCTCATAGCATCTGACAGGGTAGTACTGCTCCTTGATGGCATCCCAGAATGAATTCTAAGTGGGTGCAACTGAAAATAGTGAGCCTATACTTTCATCCTTCTGCTCGCAGTAGGTTTCCCACCAGTCCTTGATGTGGGGGCTGCTTTGAGAAGAGAGAAAATAATCTTTTCCCGACTAGAAAAATCATGAACAGAAAATAACCCTCTAGCATATTTAACCATTTATCGAAGGCATCTGCATCTATCTAACCTTCAAATATGGGGATTTCAATTAACTTGTACCTTAAATGAAGTGGCATTTCCAGAGTAGCTGTTGGAAGTCGATGCGTCACCCCTAGGTAGCCACTGAAGGATCTGGGCAAAGTTGTCCATCATTGTGTTCCTTTGTCACTCAAGAGCTTCTTCGAGTAAGATTTTGATAGGATCTCCTGCCCCCTAGTCTTTCTTTTCATCCACCATGGGAGGCCTCAGGATTTGCGAGGCTGGTCTTGCAAAGGTTCGACTAGTTCAAGCCCTAACTCCTTATATCTCGACCTTGTTGGGGACATACAAAGAAAAACAGAGAAGAAAAGAAGACCGCTCTAATACCACTGATCCAGATTTAAACAGGAACACAACAAATTACAGAGATAACCATAAACAAAGAGATGCAATGGAAATAATATTTCAGTTCATTAATGTAAAATACTGAAATATGCTTACAAACAGAAGTGGAAATAAACTAGCTAGGTTGATGGTAGCATATCTCTAAGAAGAGATGTGGCGGCTACGTGCCTCTGAACTGCCTTACAATGAGGCTCAAGGGCCTTTTTATTATTGAACAATAAGAACAAACCCTAAACAACCAAAACCCTAACCCAAGGAGACGTAACACCAAGAGTTTATGGGCCCCGTTGGGGCAAGTTGGACAGCCAAGTTCCCGTTGGAAAGATCCATCCGAGGACTATGACGGAAAAGACGATTTTAAATAGAAAATCGTTGGCGATAGATTTCCAAAAAAACGTTGTTTAGGGCCTCAAAACGGCTTCGGAAGTTTAGGTCCCGAAAAACTGCTAAAAATAGTAAATTGTGCTACAATTAAGGAAACTGAAAGAAGCAATGGTGGCGGTCCAAGTGGAATTGGCGGGTGGCCACCAATATCCACCTGGATCATATTGAGCCCTCCTAAACACCTAGCTGAGGTTTACTTTGGAACTTGTAACTTGGAACAGATGGTGGAACTACATCAGTTCAAGTAAACGCAAGTGGGATATGTCATATAAATCCTCCATATGCATAGTGAGGCAAGTATGCTTGAGCAACAAAGTTTTAATGGAACTGGTTGAGAACTATCATGGGGATGAACCAAGTAGGGAATGACTAGTCAGTGCAATGAATATTGTAGGACATACAATTAAAGGGTGTGAATTGTCGCAATGGTTGATGGGAATGGGTAAGCTAGGAGGAGGTTTATATAAGATAACCAAGGTTTTCATCCTAAACATTAAGGCTTGTGACTAGAAACGAGATTCTACAGTTGATAAAGTTGCTCTAGGCATAGGAGAAATCATGGAGATCAAAACACAAAACTTGACCACCAGAGAGAATGAGGAGATTACCTATCGACTAAATTACATCTCTTCGACTATGGAGCACATTATATCTCTGCTCAATTGAAAAGGAGAAATGATGGCCACAAAGAGTTAGATATAGATGCAACTTCTCAACCAAAAGGTTGATTTGTTACAAAGTAAAATTGACAGGCTACAGGGCAAATTGGACAGAATGGATAGTAGTATGAGAAAATTAGAAGCCATAAATAGCAGGGGAGCGAAGGGTACCAACACCATCAAGGATGCAAGAGAGGAGGCTAGACCGAACTAGGATCATGTTCAGCAACAAATGGTGCAAGTGGGAGCAGAGACAATTGCTAGATTGAACTCTAACCATAGGCCATCTAGTGGAGGCTAATTTAATTGTTTTATTGAATTATGTATTGTAAATTTGTTTTAGTTTTAGGTGTATTTTGGAAGGTCATCAGATAGTATCAACACAGTTATATAACACATAGAAGGTGTAGTGAAAACCAAGGCCTTTTTAGGACATGTATGAACTCAGTAGTAGAGGTATCAGTTGAATGTGTAAAAGGATCTGGCCTTGTAACTAGTTTGATGTTAATATAAAAACTTTATTGTTTTGTTAAAAAACATAATAATAAAACTATTTTTTTAAATTTATGTTATTAATATCATTAATAATGGTTACTTAATTAATTTATTAATTATTTTCTTTATTATAATAATAATAATAAAACAACCATTAATAATTTTAAATTACAGTGATAATGATATTTCATCAATTAATAATATGATTGAAAGATCATATTCCAACCTAAGATCTATAATAACTTATGATAATAAATACTAATGAAGGATACAAATAAAAATAAGCTTATTTTTAAAG
>APFE031129312.1:119588-137714 GCA_000404065.3 Pinus taeda
TAAAGAATTAAAATCATGTAAATTTTAAATGGTTAATTATGGAATATAATTAATTAAAAATTAACAATAATTTTAAATTTTATTTTTGTCATTTAAAATCACTAAATATTTATTTCAAAGGATAAATAATTCATTTTGTTTCAATCTACAAGGGGAGTATGGTACACCAATTTTGTGGTTAGCTTAGACGTGACTTTAAAATTGGATAATAATAATAAGTTGTCTGTGCGACTTTTTGGAATCTTTTCCGGTGTGTTTTTTCCGTCTAATTTTCTTGATGGTGTTGAATCCATATATACAGTGAAAAAACTAGTTTAAATAACACAAATCAAGATTTCATCTCAAATTTTTCCGCTAGATTCTGGAAAGTTGAAAAAGTCCACTAAAGACAACTAATAATAATAATGATTATAATATATATATATATATATATATATATATATATGATATATATAATTTTTAAAAAAATATATGTCAACGCCACTAAAGACAAAATCACACGTTCACCATCATATGAACTATAAAAATGCGCCCTCTACTAAAAAAATTGAATAACAAATCGAATTTTATTATTTACTTTTATTAATTCTTTTTTTTTTTTTTTCAACAAATTAATATTTATATTATTTCATTTATATTTTTTTATAGGGTCACACAACCTAAAAAATTAACTCTAAACCCATTAAATTCATTTTTTGATTATTACATTTTTAATTTTTTTAAATTAAATAAAATATTATACTATTATTATTATTTTTTGATATCATAGTAACAAAGCTGTTAAAACTTTAACAATACAACTGGCCATATAATTATTAAGTACTTGGTATTTGGGTGTTTTAAGTATAAAGTGCTTGGTAATTGGGTATTTTAAGTGTGGTTGAAAATCTTCATCTGAATTAATTGAATGGTTTTATTCATAGTTCTTAAATTTTTTAAATATTTTTAAAATACATAGATTTAGATTAGAGGTTAAAGATTAGATATTAAAATTAAGAGTATGTGTTTTTTGTTTTTTGGAAAAGTGGAAACAGAAGCATTTCATTTTAGAATGTGAGGTTTTCAAAGACTATTGGGAAAGTGATGTAGATATTCTGGCAGCTTGCTCTAGGGATAATCTATTTAGCTAGGTTTGTCGTAAGAGAGTTTATTGTGAGGTTTCATAGGAAGAAGGAGCAAATACATCAACCAAATGAAAAAACAATATATTCCATTGGCTATCTTTAACCTCCTAAACATTAAAATAACTTTTTTTTCTTTCTTTCTCTCTCCTTACAAATTCTGGAGATTGGGTTTGTTGTCACATTAAAAATTTGGAATTTAGTGTGATTTAGCACATCTTTTTTGGCCTGTAACAAGGTTTATGAACAGGAGCCATTCTCTTTATGCATGTACATAGTTCGGATGCAGTTTTAGAAGTAAGGAAATTGCTACATAAGTCATGAACTATGTAGTTGTTTTGGACGGCTCCTCTTTTGCACGGTTACTTACTCCTCCAAAATTTTCAAAGCTCTCAAAATTTATTTTAACTAAATTTTATCATGGGATGACTTAAAGTGTGTTTTCTGAGCTCTGATGTCGATTGTAGATTCAGAGATCCAAAAAAGTTGTCAAACAGATTCAGAGATCCAAAAAAGTTGTTCAAGTTGTTTACCATTTGCAAAGATTTTGCGGGCTGCCCAGCAATTAAATGCACAGATACATAAAAATCTACAATCGAACTTAAGAATTTTCAGAAAGAAAAAGCTATATAGTATTATATTAAGCCTGTAATAACAGTTCAGATTGTACAAATAATGCATATAAGAGAAGCATCATGTTTCTCTCTTTTTCAATTTCAGCTATCTAACATATTTATAAATGTTTTTCTCTTTCCATTTCAGCTATCAACATGCATTGTAAAATTACAAAGAGTATTGAGGGTATGTCTATTTTAGATTTAGGAAATATTGCAAAATCTAATGATAAAGGGAAAAATGAATATTAAATTTTAAATTTTGAAATATTTTCTGAATCTATAATAAAAATATTATTAATCGTGTCGTTTTTAGTGTGATTTTTTGGAAGTTTTTTTTGTGGATTTTTCCGGTTAAATTTCTCTAAAATCTGGTAGGAATTCATTGAAATCACAAGCTTGATGGGTAACCCCTGCACAATAGCAGTGCCCTAAGGGTTTTTCAAAGTGTGGAATCCATATACAGTGAAAAAACTAGTTTAAATAACACAAATCAAGATTTTACTTCAAACTCTATAAAATAACACTAAAAACAACTCCATTATTAACTATTTAATTCTTTCTTAATAAATTTACATATATAATGGTTACCCAATATACTTATGAAATCAAGTAATGGTTACCCAATATACTTATGAGGTCATTTAACTTGAGACATCTCACTGACTTCACCATTTACATCTGGATTAAAAATGAATAACAATAATATAAAAAAAAATAAAATAATAAAACTTTTCATAAAAATAAAACAACTGTAAAAAATAAAAAAAGATTAATGAAAAAAACGCTTAAGTTTTTTTAATATAAAAAGGCCTGCTCTGAATGATTTCACAAAGTTGCAATTGCATGGTTCTCATACAACAAATCCTAATGTTCTTTAATATATTATAAATTCGCTGAATTGTTCTTTTAATATATTATAAATTTATAAATGATTTAATAATATTTTTTATTTATATAAGATGAATAAAGTATTAAAACAATTATTATATCTAATTATATATATATATTCTTAATTTTAAAATAGTTTATTATATGATTAATTTTAAATTAGTAAATTAATAATTTAAAGATTTTTAGTTTTTAATAAAATAAATTAAAATAAATTAATGAATTGAAACTTTAGATTTCATTATAGTTTTTATCGATAATTATAATATATATTAATAAATACTTTTTTATATTTTTATAAATAAGAATTTCATATAATTATAAGTTAATTAGAGTTACTTTATAAATAATTAATAAAATTGTTGTTATTTCTCTCACTTAATTTATTATTTATAAACATTGACCATAAGGAAGATATATTAGTATTGTTACCTAATATATATATGTTTTATTAAAACTCATAATCACCTTAAAAAAAACCAAAAACGAAAAAAAAAACTAGTATACATTCAATTGAATTATTTAGAATTTAATTAATAAAAACCATATAATATATTATATCTACTTTGTCATCCGTTGAGAGCACATTAAAACATTTTCCATGGCTTTTTATTATGGTGGACCAGTAACAACATACATCCATGACGTTGACATATATATATATATATTCCATGGACAATTTATTTTGGAAACTAGTTATCGCCCGCATCGTTGATTGGCGCTCCGGAATGCTGCCACCCGCCGCCGCCTTTGCCAATTCCACCACCTTTGCCAATTCCACCACCGATCCCTCCGCCAAGTCCACCGCCTTTGCCAATTCCGCCACCGATCCCTCCGCCAAGTCCACCGCCTTTGCCAATTCCGCCACCGATCCCTCCGCCAAGACCACCTCCAATCCCTCCACCCGTACCAATTCCGCCACCGACGCCTCCTCCAAAACCTCCCCCTTTGCCAATTCCGCCACCCAATCCCCCGCCGTGTCCTCCTCCAAATCCTCCGCCCTTGCCGATTCCGCCACCGATTCCACCGCCATGGCCTCCTCCAAGCCCTCCGCCCTTGCCGATTCCACCACCGATCCCTCCGCCGTGGCCTCCTCCAAAACCTCCGCCCTTGCCGATTCCACCGCCGTGGCCTCCTCCAAAACCTCCACCCTTGCCGATTCCACCGCCGTGGCCTCCTCCAAAACCTCCACCCTTGCCGATTCCGCCACCAATTCCACCGCCGTTGCCGCCTCCAAGTCCTCCGCCATTGCCAATTCCGCCCCCGACCCCTCCGCCGTGGCCGCCTCCGAGTCCTCCGCCATTGCCAATTCCGCCACCGACCCCTCCGCCGTGGCCGCCTCCGAGCCCTCCGCCATTGCCGACTCCACCACCGACGCCTCCACCGTGGCCCCCTCCAAAACCTCCGCCCTTGCCTATGCCGCCACCGATCCCACCGCCGTGGCCCCCTCCAATACCTCCACCCTTGCCGATGCCACCACCGATCCCTCCCCCGTGGCTCCCTCCAAAACCGCCGCCTTTGCCAATTCCACCACCAACTCCTCCGCCGTGACCGCCTCCAAATCCTCCGCCCTTGCCGATTCCGCCACCGACCCCTCCGCCGTGTCCCCCTCCAAATCCTCCACCCTTGCCGATTCCGCCACCGACGTCCCCGCCGTGACCTCCTCCAAGACCGCCACCTTTGCCAATACCACCTCCAAATCCACCACCTTTTCCAATACCACCTCCAATTCCACCACCTTTACCAATCCCGCCTCCAAATCCACCGCCTTTTCCAATACCTCCGCCGATTCCTCCACCTTTTCCAATACCAGCTCCTCCACCTAGCCCACCACCACCTCCGAGTCCACCGCCGCCACCAAATCCACCGCCAAAATTATCGACGTGAGCAGCTGAACACCGAAAAACAAAGTGTTAATCAAATAACTATGTCTGGGTTCTGCTGGATCCATTTACTCTCTATTTCTTTTCTTTTTTTATCTGTGATTACGTATCCACAGCGCTCAACATAGAATTGATATGTATAATTCGATCGTTACACAATGTGTATAATTTTGAGAATATTAAATAAATTCTATTCAATTTATTATAGTGTAAAACTTGTAGAAACATTAAATCTGAAATTAAATAGATGTAAACTGGTTACATGTAAACTGATTACATATTTTTCAGTTTGAGTGTGAGAATAATCTGAAATTAAATAGATCTAAACTATTATATATTTTTCAGTTTGATCTACTGACTTCTCACACACAGCTGTAACATTAAACTTTCCTCAATACTAACTCACAGCAAATTCTTACCAGGGCCATGGCTCTTGGCGATATCCTCCTCTTCCTCCCGAGCACCGATTGTCGCTATCAATCCAATGAGAAGAACATTAAGCAGAAATGCTCTAATGGAACCCATTGTTTGCTGAACCACGCAGCAAACCCCTTCACCCTTCGACTCTACACTATAATGGCACAATCAGCCAGAGCCCCCTGAACCATATATATACATGGAAAGGTCAGCATGTTCTGTAAAAACTGTGATGATTAAGTCGTGTGAAGAGTAGTTGGAGAAATAACGAATCGATGGTGATTAAGTCCTCTGGACAAATAAAAACAATAGTTGGCCATCATCAATTATTTTCCACTAAATTGTGCTGTGCGTATTTCTTTGAATTTGAGTGCTGTATGGGATACAGACAGGGCAACTCTTTATTTTCTAGCCTATAAAATTTTAACGTGGTAAGGTTGTATATATTTATTATTATGCTTAATAAGTTCAAATTAAATTTATACTTGTTTAAATCTAACGAAAATATACCACTTTATGGTAATGGCATCCGAAGGTACTCCAGATTTGATAGTGAATACTCAACTCGAATAAAGCTTTTATTTGATAATCGCTTAGTTAAATGAGGGAAGGAGTTGTACAAAAAGTTATGGAAATTCTGGTTATATTAAGAGAAAATTTGGTAAAGATATTTGTAAATCTAAGTTATAGTTGTTAAACTTCAAAATTTTAAGTGTCCTAGACTTTTTTCCATGGTGTTAAATCCATTTCTATTGTCAAAAACACCATTCAAACACTGTCTTTACAGGATTTTTTGAAATTTTTTTATCCATATTCAAGCCACTTTTGATGATCGCAATTCCTTCACCTCTTTAGACAACTGCTTTGATGATTATTAATCAGCGAACAATATGCTCAATCATCCTTAAGTCTAATCTCTGATTTATTTTTCAACCCTAGCAGTCAACTTGATGATTAGTCTTACATAGTTGTCTCATAAATGTTCAACGACTCATCACAGAAAATAGGTGATAGCTTTGCAGGTATCTAGTGCATTCATCTGCATCTGCATAATGCATGACTGCATCTGCAGTTGAACCTCCTTGGCTCTGGCTGTACGTCTAGCATTTAAGGATTATAGGTTTGTGCCATAAATGCTCACCCAACTAAGCAAGAAAAATGGAGCCATTTCTAGGTAACAGCCTACATGTACCTGTTGCAGTCATGTGCATAATCCACAATTGGAAATTTGGGACTGTAGTGGCTCTGGCTGTACGTCTTGAATTTATTAAACTCCACTGGCAAGATCGTTTTGACCATGTTCTATACACATGCTAGTGTTGCCGATCATTCATTGTTGGCAGGCTGGGCAACGAGACTTAATTGACCTGACAGATGAAATTGAATGTATGAGATCACAAATTAAACGAGCGATCTATTTCATCCAACCTCCTCCGAGACTCGTTGGCCACTAGGAGAATTTAGCCTGGGTTAAAAATTAGTTTTTTAATTGATATCAATGCGTTTTTTAATTGATATCAACATTGATATCAGCAGTGTTTGAAACTTAGATTTAAAAAAAATCACTAAATTTTATCAAAATCTTATCTGAATTTTCATAGTTTTCCTAGCAAAATTTGTCTCACAGTAACTCAGTTATATAAATTTTGTATTAAATTTTGTATAAAATAAGTGTATTAGAGTGAATATATTTTAGCATAGTTATATAAATTTTCATGGTTTTCCTAGCAAAATTTGTGATCACATTATATGTTAGCTCAGTGATGTAAATTTTGTATAAATTAAGTGTATTAGAGTTAATATATTTTAGCTCAGTTATATAAATTTTGTATAAATTAGGTGTAATGGAGTGAATATATTTAAGCTCAGTTATATAAATTTTGTATAAATTAAGTGTAATGGAGTGAATGTATTTTGGCTTACTTATTATAAAGTTTGTATATAAATTAATATGTATTAGAATTATTATATATATATTTTTTCTACGCAAAGACTAAGCTATATTATATTAAAAAGAAGAGAAAAATATGTACAAGAGGTTTTAACCCCTGAGAGTGCCATTGAGGACTGCAACTCTCTTTCAAAATCGTATCAAAAATAACAGTTCCACTGAGGCTGATGCCCCTTACAAAAATTGTATCACAGAGTGGAAATTCATAAGCAAAATGAGTCATAGCATAAAAACTGCCTAAATGCTGGAGAAAGTCAAAGATAGGGGAAATTTGTTTGCTGGAGGGTCTTCCAGCAACCAAAACGCCGCGCCCAGAACCAAACCGGTAGACCTGCAACCAACCGAAACCGCAACCAACCGAACCAGCAACCAAACATTGCTGAACACGCAACCATCCGAAATCGAACAAGCTTCCAGCGAAAAATGAACATACCTCCAAAAAAGAGCAGGAGAAAACAGATTACTTGACGTTTTCAGAGCTTTGCACGTTGAACTCATCCAGGGGTTCCCATGAAATCTCCATGCCTTCCGGAACGTCTTCCAATTTCATGCCTGGCGGCAGCTTGGGGTATAATGTGTTGGCATAGTAGAAATCCGGCATCTTGTGCGGGCCTTGATTTTGTGGTGAGGCTGGCTTGGATTCTGCCCTTTCCTGAGAAACCATAGCCTGTTCTTGTGCTAGCTCAGGCCCTTTCGAATCCTGCATACTTCCAATTTCCGCCAGAACTTCGGCCTGCTCTTCTGTATGTGCGGGGGAGCTCTCTTCCACCAGTTTGCTTTGCGAAGATGGGGAGTATGAACTATCCTTCCTTCCCCGGCTTGGCGAGGAATTGTTGGAGTGCAAGGGCGATTGTTCCTCTGAAGGGTCTTCCTCCGCATCTTCCTCCTCGAATATGACTGTAACCAGGGCCGAAATGAAAGGCTTGTTGGTTCGACGGCAGTAATGAAACCTGGCCGATTGAATCGTATTGCTTATGGATTGCCCCGAATCCTCCGATCTAATCGAGGACGGAGAGGCACAAGCGAGCGGAGAGACTCTACGGGGGCTGTGAGTTCCTCGCCCTCCAGCACCACCTCTTTGACCATGATGACGCCCTCGTCGAGGAGTGGCTATGTACCGAGGTGCCATGGCAATTCTCTTGGCTACAGCTAGAAATCTAGCGGATAAAGGTTGTCCAGAGCCCAAATGTGACCCTGTTGCCTTTTGGAGCCAGCCTCGGGCAATCCCTAGGGTGAGATTGTTGGTTCCTTCAACCAGAAAATCAATATCTCCACCGAGTCGCGGCACCCCTAAGCGCGTCTCTCTGCCACCTCTTTCAAACACTTGCAGAGGGGCTGAAAACATAGGCAATTGACTGAAGACAGGCCTGAAAACTACCCTTTCCCATTCAACATGCAGCCTGAACTAAACCGGGTTGAATGTTTCCGAATCGTCCTGCGCCATCCTAATATCACTTCGGCTCATACCTTGGTTCGGACGCAGCATTGAAGCGCCTTGAATGCTCTTCATTCTTGGCGGCTCACAATGAATGCTCTTCATTCTTAATGCCTTTCCGAGGATCGAAACAGCTGCCCGCTGTCCTCTCCGCGTGGCAGTCTGTTAACGCTCTTAATTGCCCTTCGGACACTCGCATCCGGGTTATTAGAAAATATATTTTACTCTATATTAACTAAGTTATATAAATTTTATATAAATTAAGTGTAATGACATTAATATATTTATAGGATATTATGTATTAATTTATTATATAAATTAAATGATTGATGAATGTATATATGTTTAGAATACTAATATAAACAAGTGTTGTTGCACGGCAGAATTGAAATTATGCTTTTAGTAAGTCTAACATTTACATTTTGACTCTTTATTAAAATGTTTTAGAACACATAAATAATGTGGGCAGTAACTCCTAGTAAGTATATTTATTTACATGGTGTTCCTATCCATTTTTTAGGCAAATACTTATTTGACTTATAGTGCACAATAACTAATGTTGAATATATGTTATTTACATGAGTATGATTTTAATTTTGGGTTGTTTTTCCATGAAGCTTCAGAATGAAAATTCATTGCATCAATATCTAAAATCATAGCATAAATAGTATAACTGCATCCACAAATTATGACATTGTATTGAGCAAACTTTGCAATAAGACCTTCTGAGTTATTGTCCAATCAAATGTTTAAAAAATATATATTTTCAATAATATTGAAAAATAAAATATTTATTTTTAAAATTAAACATTATAACTTGTATTGAATAATAATAAATTATTAAAAATTATACCTTAAAATATATATATATATAATATATATATATATATATATATATTAAACAAGAATAAAGTTTAAAACTTAAACTGCGAAATCAGTTAAAATAATTATATAATTTTTTAGATTACAAATATTATGTCTTTTTCATTAAAAAAAAAAAAAAACAAATATTATGTCTTCTCCTGTTATGAAATTCAGTTTGTTATCGTTAGCCATTAACGTGGTTAAGTTTCTCCAGGACCGCATATATAATGTATTGTTATGCGTATTTAGTGACATTCATGGATAGCAAAAACTCAACGTAGAAGCTTTAATCTTAATCTTTTCTTTATGGATAGCAAAACTTCAACGTAGAAGGTTAAATGTTTTCTTTCCCTAAATGACTATTCAATTTTATTTTGTATCATTTCCTTTGTTAAGAGGAAGGTTGTTTTTTTGGTTTTTAAAAGAAAGATTATATTGTTATCACATAAATAGAATATATCATAGGGTTTTTATTATATTTTTGGATTTAAAGATGAGAGTAAATTATGGTTTTTTTCTTATGGATATGAGTTTATTTTGTAAAGTTATCTGTCACAATTAAAGTTAAAGTCGAATGCTCGTTTTCGTGAGAAATTGTCATAGCCATCGAAGTAGTCGAGATTGGTATGCTTTTCTCACCATCGAAGTAGCTGAGATTGGTATGATTTTCTCGCCATCAGACTTGTTTGACCCATGATTTCGGTTTTGCCCACAAACCACAGTCACCATTGAAATTGAAGATCTCTCCTCCTTTGGCGAAAGATTTTATCCTGCTGAAGATTGTGGCAATACAACTGGGGTTGCCCTAGATCTCGAGGTATTGTATTATTCAATGTTGTCTTCTACTACCGGGAGTTATTTTGCTTTTGATCTGCAAAATTCTTGGCACCAGTTGTTGTCTTTGGATCTTTCCAGCCACAATTTTTTTATCTTCGCCTCCTATGATCGGACAGTCCCTTTTGGAAAGGGACGTGCATGTTGAAGGTGTTCAAGCTGTTGGCAGGTTCTACACCTGAATGCAGTGTTTTCATAGTCCAAAAGGTGGGAATACCCCTTGTCTCCCCACTTGAGGACAATTTTGTTTGGCAAACCTTTGTTGAGGTC
Organism: Pinus taeda; assembly: GCA_000404065.3. Classification (NCBI taxonomy): domain Eukaryota; kingdom Viridiplantae; phylum Streptophyta; class Pinopsida; order Pinales; family Pinaceae; genus Pinus; species Pinus taeda. The sequence continues at coordinate 129,869 of APFE031129312.1, forward strand.
CACTTCCACACATATGCAGACGAAACTTAGCCCTTTAACAATCAATCACTGCCAACCTTGATAAAGCGGCCTATGGAGTCTCTGATGTCCTCTAAGATATCTGGCAAGATCCAATGGAGGGGCAAGTTTGGGAACCTAACCCAAGTGGGTACAGGAAAGGACTTCATAGTAAGTGGATTAAACTGTGGAAACCATGGTTGGATTGACAAGCCCGCTTTGCCCCAAAACTAGGGACCCTGGTCTAAAACCCTCTTCTGATCTTTAGGATATTTAAAGAAAACTACAAAGAAACCTTTCGAACATAACAACAGTTTAATATCTTGGAACTAGTTCTAATGAACCCAGTCCCACAGAGTTGAAGACGAGTGCCAAAATCCATTAAACGGAAAATAATTGCATGGCTTTTAAAATCTTTCATCATTTTCTTGTTGAGGAGCTCATTCAGTTTTAGTGAGGGAGTGTCTGATGAATGCTCTACAACAAAGGTCTGACCAAAGAGCTCTTTGTGTGACTTAGGATTGAAATTTGGCTTCACAGCCTCCTTAAAAGGCATGGGCATTGAAGTAGAGGATGCCCCACCACCCTTGGCATCTTATTTTAGACATGCAACTAGCAAGATGGAGGATTCCTTCTTTATGCCATAATCTATAGGGATTTTAGCCATCACCAATTGTCTCAACTCGTGTAGGAATCTCATTTCTCTCACGGAGGTCCCTGTCATCTTATGTATGTTATCTGCAAGCCATTCTATTGCATCCAATTCATTGACCACAATGCAAAGGGATTTTCCAGACAAGGACTTGACAAAGATTTGGAATTCGTGAAGATCCAATTCCCCACTACCATTCTTAGCCAGATCCCACCTGGTACCTAGGTTTCGTGATGCAGATCCACCAATCCCTGGAAACTGCAAATGTTGGGCAATTACATCAAACAGTTTGCATGCTTTAACATATCCCTGGTGAAATTCTCTCTCATACATTTTATCAAGCACTTTGCCAACATCCTCATAACAATGAGAATGCCAAAGCTTCTGCTCTTCTTCAAAGAGTGCTTCAAACAAATGCTCTGATATGATATACTCCACACTTATGAGATGAGCATCGTTGGAATCTGAATTATACACAACACACTACAAGAGATCCTCATTCACCATGGTCGTGTAGAGGTGTGTTTCAAGCAATTTCTTCCTTCAAATTGGGTCGAAACTACCTCAATTGAAAAGCTTGTGCCAAATCCTCCAGATGTGTCAATTACTTCAGGTAAGTTGGTTGTAGTGTGGTGGCCAAGGTCGTCTCTATCATCTCCTTCGTGATGCCCATCTCTTTGTTGTAAGATAAGATAATTATATTTATGTCCAACTAATGACCACAAAGTAATTCAAAGGGACTGTTGAGTACACTGATGTATATACAAAGCGGGAGAACCAAACGATCTCCTATAAAAGATACAATGCATGAAGTAAATCAACATTTGGCCCTAGCGGAGAAGATCCAAGAGCTAATAGGTCTGACTCTTGAGGATCAGACCCATCCCTCCTAACATCTGAGGCTGAATGAATAACACTGAAGAAACTCAAAAAAGTTTGTTGGCCTGATGAAGAGACAATGGCAAGTGCAAACTGTCCACTAAATCATTTCTTGGGGGGGTTCACACGCTACTGAATGTTGAAGGACCTAGTCCATCTCCTAGGAATGGATCTAAGACGAAACTGTTGTTGAGATCTCATGTGTCAGGGTGAGGTCCCATAGATTCTCACTGATCTAGAGTCTAGATACATACTGGTATCAATCAATCTCTTGGTGCCCATGTCTGAAGGTAGTACCCTGAAAAATGTTGTGATCCTCTGTGTGGGGTCTGGTCTAATGAGAGGCTGAAGAATATGCGCTCGGAACCTAAGAGCCCCCTACATATATAGGGCCAAACATATCTCATCGGGATACTTGAAAAATTCAGCGAGGGTCTAAGAATCTCTGAACAAGCAATGAAACCTTCCTCTGATCTCGTAGTAGACAGGGCATCCAAGAATGAAGTGCACATCGGTCTCCACTTCCTGTAAGTGACATACCTGGCAGAGTCTGTCTAGTCTATCCACCTGGTGGTCCATCTCTACACGAAGTCTATGAGAACCTACTTTGAATTGGCCTAGAGGAATGCGAAGAGCATGCATCCAGTGGTGAAACATATACTAGTGTTGAACAATGATCCCGTCTCTCAACTCCAAGAATTGCTCAGCGTAGAAGGCCATCTTTGGGCACAACCCTCTTGGAGGATTGACCCAAGTGACCTGGACGAACTACCTGGTAGATTTCTTCCCTGATGATCTTGTTTAGCTCTTGTCTAGTAGGTAAAAGGTGACCAAGAGCATCTAAGGAATATCAAAAAGGAAGGAGACGATCCAACTAAATTCCCATTGACTCTAAGAGATTTGAAACTCCTGTAAACCAACATTTGGCTCGGCCTGAGGGAGTAGAACGGGCAATAGTCTCAGAAGAGAAATATGCCAAGTAAGGATATCAGACCATACTCTTTATCGAGTCTGCCAAGCCCTGGACATGATGCAAGAATGAAACCAATATGAAGATCATCTCAAGCCGAAAGGGTTGAGCTCCAAACTTTGCAAGGATGATGTGTTGCGGCACTGTCAGTTTGCACCTAATGATGCGGTAGAGAAGAAGAATATGGACTCTCTTAGTTGAAGCCAAGTCTGACTCAAGTAAAGATGGTCCCCAAATCTCTAATCCATATAGAACAATGGGACAGATCAAGATGTCCATGCGGCTCACCTTGGATGAGATGTCCTAGAAATGATGTTGAAAGCACTGTCTCTTGAGAAGGGCTAAGGATCCATATCCTTTGTTGATCTGAGGTTGAAGCGTTGGTCACAAACTGAAGCGGGGACATGAGAATTTCACCCCCAAGTAAGTATACACGTTGGTGATTGTTACACAGTAATTTGTCACTGTCTCCCTGTCAGCCTTCCTGCTGTGTCATGGGACCAAATTAATCATGCTCATGCTCTCTAATGTTGCCAAATGACCCACTTTGCCAAAGTTCTTCTATCATCGCGACTGTTGTAAAAATAAACGTGCTGATGAGCGCTCCAAAATAGACCTAATGCGCTGCCAGTGCGGAAGCACACGGGATTCCCACGCTGGTCAAATTTCATGTGACAGCGCATCCGTTACTTATATCTGATCGCGCTGATATGACTTTCTTTGTTATTCAGCAGCGATGTCAGCGCTCCAGTGCAGTTATTTACCCGCGATGATTCAATTTGGGCGAGTTTGTTCTAACAGCCGGCCTTCCAGATGACTCCAGACCTGGTTGTTGGCCTTGTAAATGTCGCCCTCCCTTCTCTGGCATGTTTGTTTCGTCATTTGAGCCACCTTCCTTGGAGATAAGCTCATCCTCTCACCATTCATGGAGACTCATTCTCCTATTTAAGCCTCCACCATTGCCATGAGCTGCTAGTTGGGAATTCAATGTGTTTAGAGTATTGTTGATAGTGTGTGAGCTTGATAGGCAGATGGTGTGACAAATGTGGGATTGCTAGAGTGCTTAAGGAAGGTTGTGAAGTGTTTCCATCTTGTGTAAACTTGTGTGAGAGAGAGTTTTGTCTTGGGATATCTACCTTCAAGGGTGAATGCTTGAGGGACTTGCTGGCTGGACCCAACCAAAGGAGGATTTGACGTCAGAACTTGGTTGTATTCTCTTTTGTTTTATCAATAATAATAGACGACTATCATTATGCTTCCACTCATGTTTCTTTATTATGATGTTTGAGCTGTATCCTTTCTGATTGATACATAGTTGCATTTCCCGGATTTTATGCTTGTATTTGTCTTGTTCTTTGCATGTGCAGGTGTCTGTTGATGGAGATCGTGAGGATTGCAACCAGCTGAAGCGAAAGAATGGAAGCGACAACCCTTCTACGAATATAAGCATTGGATTCGAGGTAGGCTCTCATATTGGCCTTTATTTTGCAATTAGGAACCTGCGTGTTAGCGTTGTTTGATTGTTGCTAGACCTCAGTTAGGCTAGTGGGATCGCCTTTGTCCGCAGAGGGGATTTACCTACACAACAATTTGGCGACTCCGCTGGGGAGTTTTACCTTGTTGTTTGATTTACAAACTTTAGACGGAGCCTGAAGCACGGCCAGTTAGCCTTCAAAATGCTATTGCTCTGCATTAGCGAAGTAGATCAAAGCCACTTCAGTCAATCTCCGGTTTGGTTTACAAACTGAACAACTTAGAGCTAGCTTTTGTCCTATTCTTGTTCATTTTTTCCTTGAGTTTGATTTTTTGTCTCTTTTCGAAGTTTGGGGATTAGTTCTCTCTTTTTTGGGTTTCCTGGTTCAGTCTGGGAAGTGCCTTGATTGTTTAAAGAGTGATTGCTTGGTTTGGGAGTTTTTGGCTTGATTGTGGTCATTTTTTAGCTTCATCGCGGTTTATTATAAAACAGTCGTGCTGCCATCGCATAGCCCTTTCTGTGACTTACTGATCATCGCGTTAATACACAAAACAGTCACAACGGTTCTGAAAATTGAACCATCGCGGTTAAGTTGTGTACTTCCGCGCTGACATCGCATTGTTGCTATGCGTAGTTTCTTATCAGCGCACTGTTGCTGTGTTCCACCCGCGCTGATTCCTGTAGGATTGAATTTCTTCAATTCTACCTCATGAGCCTGTTGGTCTTGCTATCCCCTGCTATTTTCACTTGATTTATGACTTGATTTTCATTGTCTAAAGATTGAAGCACTTTCTTGTGAGTCTTGTTGAAGCGAATCTTGCTTTTTGCTTTGTGACCCAGTTTTATTGTTCCGAGTTTGTTGGATCAGCTTTGCTTGGTTACTCGTTTGCAAAGGTTCGTTTACTACTTGCTATTGGTTTTATTGAGCCTTCCTCTTTGCTTGCTTTTGCTTGGTTGTTTAAGTGATCGTTGTTGAACCAATCTTGACATTGTTTCGATTTCTTTTCACTACCCGGGCATGGATCACAGTTGTTTGGGGTCAGCCGGTTTTTTTCCACATTTGTCTGTTATCGTTTCTCAAAGTTTGTTTAATGCACTTTTCCATCAACAAAAAGAAAAATCTCTTTTGCTTTGTATTATTTAATGAGAATTAGAAGCTTTTCATTTAGATTAATGATTAGTGATCTCGAAGAAAACTTTGTGAATTTCCATTAGCTGCATTAGGGAAGCTATTTGTTGTTTTGTGATCATTTCGTTTGTGTGAAAGCCCTCTAACTCTCTTGTAATTAGCATTCATCGAATGGAATGACATGTTTTGGCATATAGAGTGCATTTAGGGATTTTGAGAAATTACATACGATAGGACCTGAAAACTGAAACTTAACTCAAGATCAACTTTAAAATAAATCGAATGAACTTAAAAACACATTGGAACATAACGCTCATATTCTAGAGGTCTAGGCTAGAGACGTGCTCCGGCGTCGTTAAACCTAGTCACTTTTGTTCTCACATTAAGGTCGGGTGATTCCTCCTTGTGTGATTCAACTGTGGTCTAGTACGGACTTGTGCTCCCACATACTGTCGCGTATATATGGGGAGACTCCACTAGGTTATCATCCTGGATCCACAGGAAGCCGTGTCTGCCGCCTTACATCCCGTAATGCACCGAACACAACATTCGGGAAGATTGACTGCTGTACAGAAAGTCCTTGGCTTTCATATGATCGCTAAGGTGTATATGCAGTTTTAAGGATTGTCTGGTAAACCCCTTGCCTAGTTTCTCCAAAGCAGTCACTTTTTGATCCTTTTCGGACTCCTTAAAAGAAAAGGCTCTATTGAGCACTTGTCACTTCAAGCTCACTAAATATTCGAATGCGACTAGAGTCATCTTTTGTCCTTTTCTCGACTCTTAAAACATGAAAAGGTCAAGTTATGTCCTTGCGTCTTAAAATTTATTCGGCCACGATTACATTTACCTTGTTAGATCTTGTTTGCGCTAGCTTGAGTAGGGTTCTTTCTCGTTTAAATGGCAACTTTTCCAGAGTTAACCAACCCAGGAATCCCCTCTGATGGGAATCCTGGTCATTTCTCTCCTTTAGGAAATGTTGGTGCTCCTTACATGGCAACGTTGTTCCTTCCTGGGTTAACTGTTGGGTTGCCTGTTTGGTTGTTCTCAACCTCTCTGGTCCCTACCGTCTCGACTGCTGGTCAATCGGTTCCTCCACCCGAACAACATCATGTTGATTCTAAGGTTGACCTCTCCCCTCCTTCGCCTGTTTCTGCATCCTCATCTTCTACTTCGCCTGGTGAAAGTCTGGATTCAAGTAACCAGGTGGCTAAGAAGAAGAAGAAGAAGAAGTCTCCTAAGGGAGAGGCTAAAAGTGCAGTGACTGCTCCAAATCCAATTCAAGTTGAGCCACCCTCTGCGCCTCTGTGGAAGGTCAAATTTCCTTATAGATTGTGCAAGGATGACCACCTTCTTCGTGATTGTCCTGGCATTCCTAGGATCCTTGAAGTATGGTCTCGCGATCCGGCTTGTCCCTCATCATCCTCTGAAGCTCATGGCGATGCCACCCTATCAACTGACAACATTCAAAAGAAAGGGAAGATTCGAATCCCCTGTAGACTATGTGAGGGCAATCATCCCCTTCACCTTTGTCCACTCATGGATAAAGCTTCCGCTGTTTTGGAAAGTCTTACAGCTTCTTCACCCCAACTTCCTATTGGTTATCAGAGGCTCTCTTCAGACCCTCTCCCTATTGACAAAGGGATTGACTTAGATTTTTCTCTTGTCCAGGCTCCTCTTCCCGAACCTGGCTGTGCCAAGCCTATTTCAGACCAACCATTGGTCGGAGAGAGTGTCAACTTGGGTTCACCACCTGTTGATCACTCTGTTCTGGAAGAGCGTCATGATCATTTTCTTATCGTCTCGTCAGATTCTCTTGAGCCCGAAAATGACTCTCCTATCCCAGTTGATCTAGAGAGTCCTTCTTCGGTTCTCTTAGCGCATGGGGGCAATCATACGATTCCCCCACCAAGTAGTTCAGTCGTTTCCTTCGACTGGAGCCATTTGACCGCCTTCTGTCTTCCATCCCATGTGGCTTTCCAGATTACAGTACATGCCTGTGATAAGGTAGTACCTGGCACTGTCTTGGATGAGGGTGCATCTGTCAGTCTTATGCCTTCGACTACTTGGCAAGCTTTGGGCTCCCCACAGCTTGTGCCGGTCGTGCAGAATTTGATGGCATTTGACGGAGGAACCAGTCAACCATTGGGGATCCTCCCACAGTTCCCTATTACTTTGGGAGGAAAAACCGTCTATATAAACGTATTGGTTACCCAAGGTGCTTTAGATTTCAGTCTTCTCCTTGGTTGTGACTATGTTTATGCCATGGGGGCACTTGTTTCTTCACTTTTCCGTCTGGTTTTCTTTCCACACGACGAAAGAATCATGACTATAGATCAATTATCGTTCTTTAGTCCCCCGGTGCCTCTTGTGCAGTTGTCATCCCCTCCTGGCTTTTATCCATTGGTTGTATCTGCCTCGCCGCAGGTCAACTACGCGACCACTTATCCCGTGCATGTATCTAGTGATGCCATCGTCATGCATAGTGTCCTGGGGGCATTGGGTCCTGACTTCCAAGATGTGATCCTTCCACTAGGAGTGACACTCTTGGAAGCAGCGACTTCCTGTTCATTATGATGAAGTTCGGTCGGAGCATAGTTCACTTTCCTATGTCAAGCTCCTTAAAAAATGAAACTAGGTCTGGTAGGAGCATAGTTCACTTTCCTATGTCAAGCTCCTTAAAAAATGAAACTAGGTCTGGTCGGAGCATAGTTCACTTTCCTATGTCAAGCTCCTTAAAAAATGAAA